>MU843441.1:73965-243701 GCA_030867255.1 Colletotrichum somersetense | reverse complement strand
GGGGGGGGGGGAGGGGCCTACGGGATGTAATGTATTCTGTACTCCTCCTCGAGCGTGTTGCGGATCTCGTCGGGCAGCTGGCCCGAGACCTTGATGGCGTAGACGCCGCGGACGTAGCCGTCGAGGCGCTGCCACTTGGCGACCCAGGAACGCTTCGGGTTCGCGAGGGTAATGAGGCCCTCGAACACCTGTGAGGTGCAGCTCTCGATCTGGTCCTGGGAGCCGGCCATGTGCAGGAACTCTTCGCAGTTGGGGCAGCCCTCGTCGCGGAAGCGCTATTCACACGGTTTTTTGTCAGCCCTTTCGTTTAACACGGCGGGAGATTTCCCCTCTCTTTCTTTCTCTGGGGATTTGGAGGGAGAAGGGGACGTACAGCGTAGGTCATGACGATGGAGCAGACCATGCAGGCGCGAAGGTAGCGCTGCTGGCCGGGGGCGACGAAGTTATCGGCCGACATTTTGCTCCTGTCGATTTTGGGGAATGGAGGATATGTCTCGTGTGATGGTTCGACCGTCGGGGGCGTCTACGAGGAACAATCGTGTTCCGTCGTGGTCGTCGAGCTTTCGTTGTGCGAGGCTGCCGTATGGTTGAGAGGCTGGCTGGACGTTACAGCAACTCAAGATCGAAAGTAGCGTAGCTCTAGGGGTGGGAAGCTAGCAGTTTGCACTCACGGATAGTTTGACTTTGGATGACATATGCAATTACCGGGGTGTCGAATGCACCCCACCAAAGGAGAGCTCTTCAGTCGCGCTCGAATCACATTACATGTCGCTCACTCACTCACTCAGTCATTAACCCGCTCGTCCACTGATCTAACTTTCTTTGACTCCTGCTTTTCAAATTCAACGACGTTTCGGAAAGGGATATCATTCATTCTCATCAAGTGGAATACAAAGTACAACGCGATAACGACGACAGAACCCCCTAGGTTACCCAGGGTCCACATCATAGCCACCATGACGACGCAAGAGTTAGCCATGGGAGAAGCACCCTCCAGCGCTCCTCGCGGAACGGGACAAAGGTCCCATGAGCTCCTCACATGCACCATAAAGACCCCGCCCTTCTCATACGTCCGGCTCGAGCTCGTTGCCGACTCTTCGCAACCACACGAGGTGGCGGAGGACTTAGATAACCTTCAAGTGCGCTCATACTGCAACGCCGCGCTGCGCCAGTTCCTCGGCGCCACGGGCTCCGCAATTCCCATCGACATCCTCAAGGTTGACGGCAACCAGTGTTGGCTGCGCGTGCCCCGTCCGGACCTCAGCCCCTTCGCCGCCGCCATCACGGCGTGGGCCGGCGTCTCGGAGCAGGGGGGCTGGCGGGTGCTCCAGGTGAAGCAGTGCTCGGACTACCTGGGCGCCATGGCCGGCGCCAAAGGCCAGGACAAGCTCTGGTCTCCATGAACAGGGGGGTTTGTCATTTTTCGGAATCTGCAGAAGAACGGCATCTCGCCAGACACCCAAACACATCTTATTCTAGAGCCGGGGTTATGGTTGAACGGTCCTCCAGGAACGAAGAACTCCACATTATCCGCATGGCCAAACCCACGCTGCCACTAAGCCCCCGTATGTGCGCCGAACGTATGCACCGTGTATGCTTGCGGATGCAAAATTTATGACTTCATATCCCCGGGATGACGAGTCCGCGGTTCTCGTCAACTTACATCAGAGACGACATGAGAGAACTCTGGGCATAAGCCTGTGGAGGTGGGAAGCGTTAGTGTCAGCGTCGGGTCAATGAGAGAAGGGAGAGGATGGGCAAAGTCTAACCATGGGTTTGATGTCCGGGTGAGGAACAGCGTCGAACTGCTTGAACTTCAACTCGTAGTCGGGGCCGATGTTGATGTACGCTCCCCTGTTCTCGGTGGAGTCGCAGTATCTGGGTGCGGAGAAGACTGCGGCAGTTAGTCTCGGGCGTAAGGCAATCCAAAGAGAACTGGAACTCACCAGTAATGCAACGTCCGTCGTGCTGCACTTCGTAGCCATCCATGCGAACTTCGTGACTGCGAATGACGGCCTCAAGCCCGTTGTTCTCGCAGAACTTTTTGGTAACATCGGGGCCGAATTGCATGCCAACGCCACGCTTGCTCGGGCCGCGGCCGGGCTCGTCCTGAGGGTCCGTCCACAACATCTCCATCATAAGACCGGCCTGGCCAGGCTGGCGCTGGGCGTGTCTGTCGAGCTTTCGGATGTCGTCCAAAGTAACCTTGTCGTCTGAGAACAGGCCACCGTGCAGCACAAGGTACTTGGTGCCAATCAGAGTCGCAAGAGGAAGGGCCGAGAAACTCTCGGAGAAGAGCTTGAAAATTCTGCATTTCGTCAGTTAGCAGGCTTAGCTTTACGTGCAATCGGTTCGTTGACGTACCTCTCGTTGTACTTCGCCTTGCATTCGCCCTCAAAACCGTAGACACGGTTCATGTCGTCGGTCTCGTGGTTGCCGCGGTTCAGGAAGAAGGCCTTGGGACGCAGCCACTTGTAAGCGTAGAGCAACAGGGCAATCTCAGTGGACCATGATCCACGATCGACGAAGTCGCCGTTGAACAAGTAGTAATGCTTGTCGTTGGGCGTTCCGTTGAGACGGAACAGCTCCATCAGATCGAAGTACTGGCCTGCGCTTTGTGTCAGTACCTTCCTTAGTCAAACCTCACCGCACTTGGCTTACCGTGTGTGTCACCGCAGACGGTGAGTTGGGTACCCTCGGGGATCTCCATCTCCACCATCGTCGGTTCGTCGTAGACAAGCTTCTTGACAGCCAGGATGATCTGGTAGACGTATTTCCTGTGAATTTTCTTGCCGATCTTGAATCGCTCCGTCATGTCGTCGATGAACTCCTGGGTCATCTCCTCTCCCAATCTAACACCATCGTAGTCCTCCTCGACGGTGATGGCGCTGAGATCGAGGCCTTCAGCAGCTGAGGGCTCATCGCCGACCTCGATGGCAGCGAAGAAGTCCAACTTGCGCACAATCTTTTTGCATTCATCCAGCTTCAACTTGGCATCCTTATTGTTCGGATCGAGTCGTAAGCACTCCTTGAAATCCGCGACGGCATCTTTGGGTCTGAGGCAGGCAGTTTGGGCAAGGCCTCGGCGGAAGTAGGCCTATATTCGCATCGACGTCAGCACCTGGGCCAGGCTCCGGGCTTTGATCGACACTACTCACCTTCACAAACTTGGGGTTCAGCTCGATCGCCTTGGTACAATCCGCAATAGCATAGCCGTACGCCTCGGATTTGATGTTTGCCTACTCGAATTGGAAGTTCTGTTAGTCACGCGGGCAACTCAAACGTGTCGTTTCGGCGCAGTGAGGTAAAGTAACGGACCTGAGCGCGGTTGGTGTAGAAAGTTGGCTCCTTGTCGTTCAGCTCAATGGCCTTGGTATACAACTCGATAGCGGTCGGCCAATCGTGGGCAGCAAAAGCCTTGTTCCCATCGTTCTTCAATGCTACCGCCCGCTCTTCCGGCGTAGACATGGTGGAAGCGACGGCTGTCTTCTTTCGCAGGACCAAAGTGTGGGGTAGAGTATCGCAGGCAGACGACGGAGGGGGGAGAGAGGGGACCTAATCCTATCTCTTTGGCCCACGAACTGGGCTAGCGGGAACAAATACGTGTCCTGCTTCTGGCGCGAAACTTGGGTGAGGCGTCCAAGAAACAACAAAATGGATGCGTGAAGAAGGGTGGAATCAGCAAAATTTTGTACACTACAGCATGCGGCAGAAGCACTTCGAATGTCGGAGGTTCTGGGCCTGGGGGTTCAAACCCAGAAAGCTTCCAGGTCCTTTCGCGACGGTTCGGCCCTTAAACCCTCCTCGGAGCTAACTGGCTAACCCAACTGGAAGACAGTGCAGTCACACGGTACAGATGCGTTACGGCGGGGTGGTCACTAAATTGCCACTTCTGGAGCCTGGCAGGGACGCTGGAAGGGTCGCACAACGGTCTCGCCCCTCTCTCCCTTTCCCGCTTTGGAGTATCTACAAGCCACTGACAAGTATGACTTGCGGAGCATGGCATGACATAAGACACACTGCACTGCCGGGAAAGCTTTCCGGTCAAAATCGACCAACTATACGCCTCGGTAGTCGCATATTGGTCCCGCCGCCCGGGTTCTTATCGCTTATCGAGACGTCATTCCATACCTGACAGGAGCGCAACTCAGATTTCGAGATTGGCCTCATTTCATTTTCTTTGCCCTACGTGCCCTCAGCGCGAAACCCGTCGCACCGCCGTAAAGGCACACTACCACGCGTATAAAAGCAACGAACTGACATCGTTCTTTTCCGGACCCCTCTGGATTCCAATGATGGAGTCGCAAGACAGCGCATCGAATGCGCTCGTGCGCAAGCGGACCGATACCGAACTGATGCCGGCACCGCCACCTGTGAAGAAGATCAAGCGCCCGAAAAAGGTCATAGATGAAGACACCTATACCGATGCCCTCTCACAGATCATCGCACGTGATTTTTTCCCCGGGCTTCTGGAGGCCGAGACACAGCAAGAATACCTCGACGCCCTCGAATCCAACGACAAGGCATGGATATCCAACGCTGGGCAGCGACTGCAGCGTGTGATGACTCCGGGGAGACAAAGGCTGAAAAGACCGGCGCCTTCCGAACGTGGAGGACGCACACCGTCAGCATACGGTGCAGACACGCCAGTGTCAGTTGCGTCGACAGTTGCTGAAGCGCCAAAACCAGCAGTTGACACCAATATGAGCCTAGCCAACTTTCAAGCCACCTACACAAGCGAGGATAACGAGAGCTTTTACAAGCTTATGGACAAACAAAACCAGAAAAAGGCGGATAAATACGCATGGATATGGCGTGGGAACAAGCTACCGTCCAAACAGATGATAAAACAGGCCGAGGTCGAAGCAAAGTTGCTGGAAACAAGGAGCTTGACAGATGATGGATGGAAGCGGGATAGATTGGCCATCAAGGATGCCGATGACCGCCCAGCGCAACCTGATACTTGGAACGCGAACCCGAAAAACAATCTCATGTTCGGACCGGACGGTGTTGAGGACGACTACGAAAGCCCAGCTCAGAAGGCCCAAGCCGAATCGAGGATGGCACCGAAATCGATCAACTACCAAAACACGAGGATACCACAGCCAATTATCGCCGAACGGCCGCCATCTCCAACTATGACCGCCGTCAGAGACGCGATCGCTGGCAAAACGCGGAAAGAGGATCAGGCTTCAACCGCCCTGGGTGGAGGAGAAACACCTAGGGTGAACGGGTATGCGTTTGTTGATGACGAGGACGATGAAGAAGTTCTGCCTGCTCCCGTAATCCATCTTGGCCCGGGCGATGCCACGCCGAACCCTTTTAAGTTGCAAGAGCAGAGGAAGAGAGAAAGCTTGCACCACCGGCTGGTTGAGCGGGCAGCGCGGTCCAAACGAGAGTCTGCAAAAAATGGGCTGACCGGGAAGCCGGAGAGAACGCCAGTGCCCAAATTCCCGTCCAGCCCACGAGTCCCGGGTGGCCTGACTCCGGCCGCTCAACGATTGTGGAACAAGATTGGTAGTCCAAGACCTGGGAGTCCAAGTACTTCCTCTTCAAAGGTAACGCCCATGAGGGCAAGGGGCTCACTCCTGAAGAGCGGCACCTCGGTGAGACGGGAATAGATGCCGTTAGACACAGCTATAATGAATAATGACGGAAGAGGAGTTACAACTAGATGAAGGATACCACATCGATAGAAGGCTTGAGACTGCTTAGCCTCCATCCAAACTCCACTTACAAGTGGTAAATACTTATAAACTCCCAACGTGGAAGGTTATAAACCCCGAGCCATCTAGTGTATGACCTCGGCATGCGAGTCTTGGACGACTTATATGACCATTGTGGTAAAGGATACGGCCCCAGATTTGCTTAGCGCAAAATTCCGGTTATCAACGAAATATGCATATACAAAGCTCATCGAGCTATTGACACCTTTAAATGCATATAGCATCCACCCAATTTTCCTTCCATGACGAACTCGACTTAGAGATCCCAGACGTTCCTGAATAACGCGAGATAACCCATAATTTCGGGGGGCGACTATTACAACAGGCGCTTGGAGTGAGCGGAAATTGTTTCGTCCCGATGAGATTTGCCGACTTCGCTGTCGATTTGGCAGCGGTGCTTAGCGCATCGCGCTCAGTGGCATCCAAGCATGTCGCGCTGAGAGGTCGACAGCTTGAGAGCTTCACGAAGGCGTCAAGCTTGACGCGCAAATCCCCGACGGCGCCTCAGTACACACGAAATAACGCCGCAACACAGAAGACAGCGACCGCGCCTGAGGACGTGAAATCCCAAACGCAGGCTACAACAGAAGTGTCTCGCTCGCACAATGAACCCACGCCTCAAGCAATTCACATCCCACACACAAATCCAAGCAACTTTCAGCCCCCTCATATCAGAAATGCATCCGGGATTCGGCCAGACCCTGGATCGGTTCTCTCCCAGTTAAGACAATCGAACCCTTCCGGATTTCCCTGGTCAGATGCGTCGCCATTGGAAGTAAAGGAGGTAGAGGCCAAAGCCCCCACAGCAGCTCCTGCGAACAAGGGGCCGGCAGCGTCATACGGCGCGCCTGTTCCGGAGGATCTCGACGACCTTCCACCAGGTGTCAACGTCAACATTTTCCATAGCGCCCGTGCAGCTAAGCTGCTGGGTAAGGGCGAAGACCAGGCGAGGGCTAATTTTGGGAACCGGAAGAAGCTTAAACCCGTTGGCCTACCGGAGTTTGTTGATTTCTCGAGGTCGGTGAAGGACAGCAAGAAGGCTTCATCTTCGCCAGAGATCAACCCAAAACCTGCTCAGGGGGTCTCTGAACCCCGCGCAGTCGAGAATAGCACCATGAGCAAAGCCAATCCGATTACTTCGGAAGCCAAAGAAACCGGGGTGCCTGCCTCAACGTCTGCTCAACCGGTGTCGAAAGACGAGCCGTCCATTGAGGCTGTTCTGAAAGCCGCGGCCGAGCAGCCAGCCGAACCAGCATACGCCCTCCGAGAATCAAAGGTGCCGGCTACCCGTCTGAGCAGGCTTTGGAACTATGGCGGCTTGGCAGCCGGCATGATGGGGGGGGCCATCACCGAAAGTATCGGCAGGGCGTTTGGTGGCAAGGGCGAAGGTTCCGTGTTGCTCAGCGCTGGCAACATGGAGAGACTCGTGGCGAAACTCTCGAGGATGCGCGGCGCCGCCTTGAAGATGGGCCAGATGATGAGTTTCCAGGACACCAAGATGCTTCCCGGGCCGATTCAGGAGGTCCTGCAGAGGGTGCAGGACCGTGCCGACTACATGCCGGCATGGCAGAGGGATAAGGTCCTGGCGGCGAATCTGGGCCCGGAATGGCGCGAGCTGTTCAAAGAGTTCGAGGAGAAGCCCGTCGCCGCCGCATCTATCGGCCAGGTCCACCGAGCTACGCTCAAAGATGGCGGCCGTAAGGTTGCCGTCAAGATCCAGTTCCCAGGCGTCGCCGACTCTATCAACTCAGATCTCGACAACCTCAGCATCCTCCTGACAGCGACCAAGCTTCTACCCAAGGGCTTGTATCTGAACAAAACCATCGACAACGCGCGGCTCGAGCTCGGCTGGGAATGCGACTACGACCGCGAGGCCCAGTGCCTGATCCGCTACAAGGAGCTGCTCGCCGACGAGCCCGATACGTTCGTCGTACCCGATGTACATCTCCAAGCCTGCGGCAAGAACGTCCTGACAATGGACTGGATGGAGGGCGTCGGCGTCACTCGGGTCAAGTCCTTTACCCAAGAGCAGAAGGACTGGATCGGCACGCAGATCCTGCGCCTTTGCCTGCGAGAGATCACCGAGTTCAAATTTATGCAGACGGACCCCAACTGGACCAACTTCCTCTACAATGCGGCGAGCAACAAGCTCGAGCTGCTCGACTTTGGCGCCTCGAGGGAGTACCCCGACGAGTTCGTTAAGCAATATGTCGAGCTGCTCGCGGCCGCCTCGAGGAAGGACCGCGAGGGTGTGAAGCAGCTCTCGGAGAGCCTGGGGTACCTCACCGGCCACGAGAGCAAGACCATGGTGGATGCGCATGTCAAGTCGGTGCTCACCCTGGCGGAGCCCTTCCTCGAGTCGGCCCCCGAGGTCTATGACTTCCATGACCAGACCATCACCGAGCGGGTCAAGGCCCTCATCCCCGTCATGCTGCGCGAGAGACTTGCGCCGCCGCCCGAGGAGACCTACAGCTTGCACCGCAAGCTGAGCGGTGCCTTTTTGCTCTGTGCAAAGCTTGGCAGCAGGGTCAGATGCCGCGAGATGTTTGCGGAGAGTCTGAGGAAGAACGGGTACACTGTTTAAGGCAACCTGACCTGGGGTCACTACTCTCACGTCACTCTGTACCATTTTGTATCATAGCTGTACGATCAACATATGTAAACTCTCCGCCACATCACGGAGATTGTAGATAAAAGATGTCAAGTACGAGGCCTGGGGAATCATGTGTATTTTTCATGCGACGGGAAATGCCCTCTTACTTATTACTCCCTCGGCCTTCTCTGCAGTTGGTCAAGCTCCTTCCTCTCCCTGCCGACGACCTTCTTCCTCTTCCGCTCGATTGTCCGGTCGATCTGCTTCTTCTTCATGCCGGCGAACTGGTCCATCAGGAACCTCTTCTTCTGCTCCGACTTCTTGAGGTAGAATGGCTGCTTGCCCTGCTTGACCAGCTCCTTCTCCTTGCGCTTGTGCTCCGACACGACCTCGGCCTCGCGCTGCTTGCGCTCGCGTGTCTTTATCTTGGACTCCATCGACAGCAGCAGCCGCTTCATCTCCTCCTTCTTGCCGGCGTCCTTGGTCTTCTTGATCTCGGCCCGCAGCTCCCGCATCTCGTCCTTGCGGTAGTCGTCCAGGAAGGCGTACGCCTTGCGGGCCTTGGCTTCGTCTATGGGCCCGCTCAAGGGGTCGAACCGCGGGTCGCGCACCTCCATCTTGGGGACGGCAATAACCTCGCGGCGCCGCGAGACGGGCTTCTTGCTCGACTGTTCCGTGGGCGCGTGTTTGCTCGTGCGCTTGGAGAGGTGGGCATTGTAGTTGGGTTTCCTGCCGACTTCCTCTGGGCCAGAGTCCGAATCGGATTCCGAATCCGACGGCTCCGCGCCTCTCTTACGCCGCCTGTTGGGGGCGGGCATGGAGGCCTGGGCTTTGGCGAGGGCGCCGAAAGAGACTGATGAGATGTCGATGTTTGACTTTTTTGGTGGGGGCGATCCATCGGACTATTGGCGTGTCAGTGACGAGCCATGTGTTGCTAAACAAACAAGAATACACACCTCTTGGTCCTCATCATCCTGGTCCATCTCATCCTCATCACCTTCGCTCAGGCCATCGCCGTCCTCATCCATCTCCTCGGGCTCACTGCTGACATGCTCGTCGACTTCAGGCTCCGCCTCTCTCCGGGGTCGCACGCGGCGCTGGAGGCCAGAAATGCCTTGTTTCCTCTTTCCTGATAACATAATGTGCGATATGGTTGTTGTGCAGTGGCTCAGTGAAGATCGAAGTGAGGTTCTGAACTTCACATGAGAAGTCGTCTATCGGGCCCCGCTGAAAAGTTGAGCTGACCAATACAGTCGTTTGTCCATTTGGACGGGTACTTATCGATAAGATGCAGGCTGCGAACGGGCGTTTCTCCAGCACGACAGGAAACATGTCCCTTTTTGAATAAATCCCCTCTCCACAATCCCAAGATAGAAAGATCCTGAAAAGCTGTGCATTGCTTTGATAGGCCCGCGGCGGATCTGGATTGAGAACTGACGCCAGCTTGATCCCCCCCCTTCCCCCGGCAAACCCGAGTCAATTGGCAACGACCCTTTCGGCCACACAGATGCGCCCCTCTATCGCTAGGGTCCTCGTCAGATCTCAACGACTTCTCCAGTGCCGCTTCACCCGTAGTGCCGCCGCCGCCGCGCACCGAGCCCCAGCCAGACAACCCCGCGATCCGGCGCAGAGTCGTTGCGATCACAACCGGCCTTCTTTGTCACCCCCGACCAGTGCGACTTTGATATACGGCGCCAACACCGCCAAGATGGACATGCCCAACATGCAGTGGTGGGCGAAGCCGGCCCCGACCATGATCGCACCAGCGAACCAGCAGCTCAGCAGCAACGGCTTCACAATACCGGGCCTCGGAAACGTCGCCAATTCTTCAGTTCCCGCGTCGTCTTCTCGGGCAATCCCCCTTCCCGCCCGACCTGTCACCGCAGACCACGCCACAAACCGAAGGGGACGCCGCACGCCGTACGTCCCACCTCACCTCACCTCCCTCTACCTCTCCTTTGCGCAAATCTTTGAGACTGACACTCCCACAGAGCTGGCGTCGCGCAAACCAGCCGCGATAAGATCCAGGCCCCCAGCGCCGCGTCCGGCGGCGTCCCCGAACCGACTCCCGAATACATGCACCGCGCCTCTCTCCCGTCGGTCGTCCTCCCCGCCCCGCGCCCCATCCTCGTCGTCATGGACCTCAACGGCACCCTTCTCCACCGCCCGAACCGCCGTCAGGCGACCACCTTCGTCGAGCGGCCACACGCCAGGCGCTTCCTGCAATACTGCCTCGACACCTTCCACGTTGTCGTTTGGTCCTCGGCCCGTCCGGGCAACGTTCAGTCCATGTGCGACCAGCTCCTCCTGGGCCCCCCCGGCGGCGGTGCGGGCGGCGGCGCGCAAGGAGACAGAGGCGCGTACCGCCGCCGCGTCCTCGCCGTCTGGGGTCGTGACCGCTTCGGCTTGTCGGCCGCCGACTACAAGCTCCGCGTGCAGGTCTACAAGCGCCTGGATATGGTCTGGCGCGAGGCGAATGTGCAGGCGGCGCACCCGGACGCCGCGTACGGCGGCCGTTGGGACCAGTCCAACACCGTGCTCGTCGACGACTCGCTCGAGAAGGCCCGCAGTGAGCCATACAACCTCCTCCAGATCCCCGAGTTCTTTGGCGACGCCAACGAGCAGCGCTACGTGGTACCCCAGGTTCACGACTACCTCAACAGTCTGTGCTACCAGTCCGATGTCAGTGCTTACATGCGTGAGAATCCGTTCAAGGTGAGAGACGACTACATGCTTGTGCCGGCCGAGCCGTGACGCGTCGTGTTCAAGGAGAAAGAGAGATCACTGGACAGGCAAGCTTAGCACATCCGAGGTAGCCCAGATGGGTACGGGCCAGCGGTATGGAGACATGAAGGAGGCGGCCCGCGCTTGCTAGCATTGAGATACCCCTTATAGCATGAGGTAATAGAGCAACATGATCACTTGGTTTGATTGACGCATCAGGTCAAGGCACTATGAATGGGAAATGTGCTTTTTCTTTTTGATTTGATCAGGAACATCCTGCATCTATTGCCTCGTCCCAGCAGCTCGGAACTAGTGACTTGGCACACAGCCTCTGGCATTACGCGCAAGACATATCTTCTCGGGTCCATAACATCGTCTACACACCCCCTTGCCTAATCGTAAACTCATTTCATCTCTGCCATAAGCCATGAATGTCGGATCGCTCCCTAGAGCAATTCGCTTATTTGAAGACCTTGCCGTCGGCAACGGGGTACTCCTTGCCGTTGTGGGTGATGGGCTTCTCCCAGCCCCAGGAGTCAGAGACAAACTGGCGGTCCTCGGGCTTGGAGGGGTCGAGCTTCTCGAAGTCGTAGCTCTCGTAGTCAGGAGCGACGTCGAAAGCGGGCTTGTACTCCTGGCCGCGGACGACGAAGGCACCCTCGATGACGGAGTCGTTGTTCTGGCCGTAGACGGCAGCACATCCGAAGATGAACTTGCGGGAAGCCTCGAGGCGGTTGTTGAAGCCACCAATGAGGTTGTTGGACATGAAGGTCATGGTGAGCTCGTCGTTGTACTTGTACTTGACCTTCCAGAGGGAGAACTCCTCGAAGTTGGCGTTGTCCCAGAACCACTTCATGGCCTCATCGTGGTTCTTGATGTTGGAGTACTGACGCTTCCACTCCTCAAGGTCGAAAGTGGCGCGGGGGAGCTCAGCAAGGGGGTGCTTGGGCTTGGGGGCGGCAGCGGGCTCCTCAGCGGCGGCAGGGGCGGCCTCCTTCTTGGGAGCAGCCTCCTTCTTGGGCTGCTCAGGCTTCTTGGGGGCGACGTTGGTGAGCTTAGGGGTCTCGAGGTACTCCTGCTTCTCGGCAACGGCGGTCCAGATGTCCTGGTTGATGATGGTGTCGTACCAGCGGGTAACGCTGGGGTTCTCCTGGCGCCACTTCTTGTCGAAGAAGAACTCGAAGCCACGGGCAATGATGCCGGCGGCGAAAAGGTCAGCGAGGGTGATGCGCTCGCCGACGAGGTAGGTGTTGCTGAAGAGGTGCTCCTCGACGACCTTGATGGCCTTGAGGGCAACCTTGGAGGAGTCCTCAACAGCCTTCTTGTTGTAGGGGTCCTTGCCCAGGAGGGGGCGGTACCAGGCACCCATGGGGGGGAGGACCTCGGAGTTGAAGAAAGACATCCACTTCAAGATGGAGGCGTAGCTGAGGAAGAGCGTCAGTCTCACGCTCCGTAGGCTTGTGAGATGGTCGTCCGGTGTACTTACTCCTGCTTGGTCTTGCCGAGAAGGGTTGTCTTCTCGTTCTGGGAGGTGACTGTGATATCTCGTTAGTTGGACGTTCCCCACAGTATCTTTCAAAGCATAGTAAAGTGGTTATTGGTAGGATCAGAAATTTAGACTATGTCAACACAAGAATATTCAGACAGGGATAACTGTATTGGAAAAAGCTTGATCATCACACCGAGAGGCGGGGGTTATGTATTTATGCGCGAGGGCTGCTTTGCTTTGCTATTGCGAGCGGAGGACAGAGAAAGGGGTGACTCAGGACGTACTGTAGATGGCAATGGCGATGCACTCGGACAGAGGGTAGCCATCCTCGCCGAGGAAGGCGGGGACTTTGCCGAGCTTGTTGGCCTTAAGGTGCTCAGCAGAGGGCTTGGTGGTGTCGGCCTCGACGAACTCGAGATCAACATTGTTGGCCTTCGCGACGGCACGGATGGCCGTGGTGCGGGGGTTGGCCTGGAGGGGCGGAAGCCAGCGCGGTTAGTCAAAGTTGTCCAAACCCAGGGAACAACACAAAGGCAAGGAAAACAGCAAACGTGTCGTCAACTTACCGGGTAGGTGAAGAGCTTGCCGAACGCCATCTTGATTCAGTTGTTGCGACTGAGGGGGATGGAAGGGTATCAAGGAAATGTGTGATGTGGTGGACAGGAGAGGAGAGAGAGAAAAGTTCGTGTTCCCCGCCAGGGTGACAGTAATTTTTTTGAATGAAATTTCGACTGCAGTGCCCCGCCACTCGAAAGCCCCTCGCTCGACGGGCTGCTCCCAACGCCAGGGCAACGACTTTTGGGCTGCGCTGCACTGAGGGGTAATATGCGGCGGAGAGAGGTCCAAGCGTCATCAGCCACAGGTGGCTGGTGGTGCTAGATCACGTGGTAAGAGCCGATGTTCAACCGTGTGCTGCTCGGTTGAAGCTAAGAAAGATTTCTGTTAAACGTTTGGCGACTTGAGGCCGCACTTAACAGCTCACGACATTCGCGACGGCCACCGCATCGACGAGGGTGTCATCGAGGCACCACAACATGTCCAACCTTCGCCATGGCCTGCAGCAGACCCTCTGCTTGCGCCAGCTGGCAAAAGGCCAGCTACTGAAGCCGCAATGGCAACGACTTGGATCCCAATTTAGCGCCAAGAGCATGTCGACGAGCCAACCCGAGGCCGACACGAACCTCAACGCGCCTCCCGAGGCGCCCTTTCGCGGCGTCAAGGCCGCTCGCCCCTTGCCCGTGTCGCCTTCATACTTCTCGAGAGAGCCTCGCTTCAATGATGCCTACGTCAAGCTGTCTACAATGTTGCAGCGATACCAGCACCTCCCGACAGCACCACCCGAGCTGGTTCCGCGGCAATTATGGAAGAACTTGAAGGGATACCGGCAAAGTACCGGAGAGCCCGTCAAGGCGTTGCCCTACAGCCAGGTCCTCGCCATGGTCAAGCGGCTACACTCCATCTTTCCCAAGATGATGCCAGGCGAGGTCAAGGAGGCTCTGCAAGAGTTCAAGCGCGAAATTGACCCCTACAAGAACGTGCCAAAGACAATCCCCCTCGACAGGTTTGGACGCGCGTTGGGTGTCGGCAGGAGAAAGACGTCGACCGCGCGCGCCTGGGTCGTCGAGGGCACAGGAGAGGTGCTGGTCAACGGCAAGCCCCTGAACGAGATGTTTGGCAGGGTCCACGATCGTGAGAGTGCCATCTGGGCCCTCCGGAGCACCGGGAGGACGGACAAGTACAACGTTTGGGCGCTCGTCGACGGCGGCGGCGTGACGGGGCAGGCCGAGGCCCTCACGTTAGCTGTCGCAAAAGCCATCCTGGCCCATGAGCCTGCTCTGAGGCCGATATTGAGAAAGGGTAAGTGGAACCTGGGCCTCGAGATGTTTTCGGGTGTGTTGCTGACCTATCCGACTCTACAGCTGGCTGCATCACGCGCGACCCGAGAAGCGTGGAGAGAAAGAAGCATGGTCACGTCAAGGCCAGAAAGATGCCTGCTTGGGTCAAGAGATAGAGCGTTTCTTGCCTCCCGTGCAGTTGGCAACGGTGTCGTCCGCCATCCATGCTACCTTTTTGTTGTACCACCACCCCTGTGTATTCATAGAACAGAGGCAGCTCTCATAATGCCAGCCTATGATGTACGTGTTTGCCTTGCATTCCAGCGCGGCAAGATGGCACCGCAGGCAGTCGGCGATCGCCTGGTGAAGTATGCTCACAGATGTGCCCAAGTCATAACGGCTGCTACTGAACTAATCCACTCAGTCAATGGATCGTATTGGAGAACGATTAGGTAACGCGGATCGAAGGGGCCTGGAAATATCCCGATGTCGGTGTTGCCGGAACCATAAAAGTTAGTGATATTACCTACCCTACAGCAACTATGCTGTTGGGAGAAATGATACTGTGTCAACCAAAGACCGTCGACTTGGCGTCGAGTGCGCCAATGCCATGTTCTACCTTGTTGGGTCCCGGCCCTTGTAATCGACGGAGAAGCAAACCTGGTGTCTTCAGCAACAAAAGCCCTTATCCTAGACGTAGCTATGAAACGCAGGATCGGGCACAGAGCAGCGAGTGGAATGAAAGTCCACGTGGACCGATCTAAAAACCAGATGCCAAACCAGCCGCGGGGTCTGAAACCCATCGAGACAGACTCCACGATTGATACATACCGGTGGTCAACGACACAGCAATTCTCCATCCGATGCCCCTCTCACTCTTTCTCTCCAGAAGTCATGCTGTCCTCCTCCTCAACCCAAGTTGGTGAAAGTGGCCGAGATGTGTCCTTTAGCTGATACGGCTCATTTAACCAGTGCGTGCAATGACCACTTTCAATCGTTGTCGTACGGAGTGGCCGTGTACGCATTTTAATAGTATTAATAAATCTGCGTGCACTGAAACCGGGTCTTGGGGGAAGTCAAGGTAGTCCTTACGTGTCATTATCCGGCCAGAATCGTAGGCCACATGTTGGCACCTGTGCAGAGTTGCGGGCGTGTGAAATGTGTCAACAATTTGAAATTATTCCGTGAACAAGCACGTCAACGTCTCTGGCGTTGGGGCTAGCTAGTGATGGCGGCCCCGTCATGGCCCACGTTGCAAAAACACGTCCGGCGAGTACGCTGTTTCAATTTCCCACACAGGGGAGCCCCTAAAAGGAGACGGCTGCGAGTGCACAGACACTGGAGTTGGTCCTCGTCGCCGAAGGTTTCTAGAAGCACGGGGATTATTTAATCCAAGGTTCGTGGAGCTGGTTTCATCCCCTGTGGCCCTTTGCGGTGACGGGCTGGCAGTCCAGTCGGTGGTTTGCTCGGAGGACGGAGGAGGTTGAGAGAGATGGTTGGCACACGAGTCGGGTGGTTTCGCCGGATAAGGTAAGGCGGCACAAATCGAGCAAAGCGACTACCCCTTCATGATTTGGTGTGGGTTCGCGACGATGATCAGTACGAAGAGGAGGCGTGTCGACGGCCTCAAGGCGACTTTAGAAGGGAGAAGTGGGATTGATACAACTCTCACCAGCCGACGGACAGGGCACGACAAGGGTAACAATACTCCGTAAGTTGGGCGAACGGAGTCTTGGGACGAAAAGACATAATAGTGGGGGAACAAGATCGGAACAATATTATGTAATGCGATAGCGAGGCTGCTGGGCCGTATCCATCCGACATTATTTGGCGTTACATGTTTCTTTTGAGGCCGTCCCTGTAAGTGGATGAGGGGGATCGTATTCAAAATCGGGGAAGGATCTGTGTCTCTGTGCTGAATTGCTCCTCTGGCGAGATCTCGTGGCCAGCTGCGGGGATCAACCAGGTGTCGGTTGAGATGATCGACGATGGTGGCCTTGTGTGAGGCTGAGATCGTCCAAGAAGAAAATATCGAACGGCGGCGTGACGGGCTGTACCTTGCTTGAATGGAAAATGGACGAAGAGGGGGCAGCCCACCAACACGAGTCGAGGGCGACACAACCATTTCAAGTCGTCGAGGTATTCGTAGGCGGTATCTCTTCGCAGCGCCTTGGTAGAGGTACCTACATAGTAGTGAGACAGACGGCACAAGCGCCGTTGGTAGCGCGCTTTACGCAAGCTTTTTCTGCCCAGTGCCGTGGTGTAATAAATGTGTGCATCCGGAATGATGGCACCGCGGTAAGGGCATGCGGAGGTGCAGGTTCGCTTGGGCTAGGTAGGTTGTGAATGCAATTAACCCGAGTGGAAGACAATGCCAAAGTGGGCTGCGGCACTGTGATGCGTCAAGTCCGGTTGGGCAATCGGACCATGCTACCCAAGACGTGTGTGGGTGGGCAAGTGCTTCATTGGCACTCGATGCTGTAACCACACCTGTGCTTTTGCTTTGCTCAAGGTTTATGGTCCCGGTATCCGTATTGGGGTACCCATTGCTACGACACGACGTCTGTCAAGGCAGGAGTGAGACGTAGCGATGAATCTGTATTGTGGCTCACCATTGATAACTCTGTCTAATCCATGTCGTCCAGCCCCCTATTTTCCTTCTCATTGGTCTTCCAGATGACGAGAGACACGGTCGAAACGAAAATGCAAGAGAACAGAACTGGCATGTAAGATGGCCGTGACATGGGGGGCTCTTTACTTATTTCGTCACTCGCCGTGTGTATCATCGAGAAGCCGTCGTCGTCTGATGACGCGGTGTAACATGGTGGTGAGCTCGGTATGTAGTAGAAGGTTTGTAGTGTAGTAGTTGTTGTTGTTCAGATGTCAAGGTGGCTTGGCGAGCTGTGCCTATTAGGAAAAAAAAGATGGGAAAAGTTGGATAGACCCCGCCCAGTCCGACAGAGATGGCACTAATACATACAGGTACACGGCGGATTCGACGTTGAACAAATCATGTAGCCGCTAGCCCAGCCGGAAAGCACGAGTATGTACATGGCACGCGGTCCAGATGTGTTGCTCATCCCCAGCTGGACCTTCTCTCTTTTTCTTTCTTTCTTTCTTTCTTCCTTCCTTCCTTCCTTTTTTTCGAGGAAGAAGGAAACAAAGAAAGGAGCGATGATGCTCTGATGCCTTTGACGCAGAACAGAAGGTACGGTAGGTACCTAACAACTCAAGTAGGCACCATACAGTATTTCAGGCAAGTTAGGTACGAGTCTAGGCACTTGAATATAATACATACTTACAAAGGTAGGTATGCAGGTAGTGTGACAGATGGCGACTGAGCAAGACACCCAACACACAACACGAGCAATATCTCGGCCTGGCCTAGACTTCTTTTTCCTCACATCTCACCCCACTGGATCACCGTCTGTCATCTTGCTGAAAATCTCATCGGGTGTGGGCCCCCGTACACATTCGCCGCATAGGGCGTCTAGAATGTCCCGTACGGCGACGGAACTCTTGGCCGAATGGACATGGCTTAGGGATCCACAGCATCTCAATATCGCGGTAGGTACGTCTTTGAGTACCTGGGTAGGTAATGTATGATTCCCGGCGTCTTCTTGCCGGAAATCAGTTTGTGCGCACGTGCCGCACACGCAAAAGTACCATTCCCTACCTTAATACATCATACAATTGGAGGCTCATCACACTATGCCAAGCGGAGACACAGAACCTTAGCGGGAGTATTCGGTAGATTACCTAGGTTATGTCAGGTCGCTTTTTTGTCCAGGGAGCGTTCCGGCTAATGCAATCCCAAATGACAGGCACTCTTCGTATGCAGGTGCTTATCCCTCCAGCTTACCTATATCATACTGCGTATGTACTGGGTAGTGTTCATACAGGAAACGCAACTTTGTAGCACGAGTCTGAGCATCTCATAGTGTACAATACGTGGTGTATCCATTTACACCCCAGTGACTGCGGATGAGTAGGTAGGTACCTACCTACAGAGTGGACTTACAGAGCACGTCAGGCGAACCCCCCACATCATTGCGCTCTGCAACATCGTAATAGAGCATTGGCAGCCATTCACAGGCCTGTTTGACCATGTACGGAATATTGCGTTCAGGCACGATCCTTGACTAGTTTACTTGGGACTCTCTTCCTCCAAAAGGACCCCAGAGCAAAGAAGAGGGGAGGGTGGGTTTCGACCCTGCAGCTTCAATAGTGGATTAGCTGCAGGTATAGCGGCTGGGAGTGCTGGCTTACGTTACCTACCATACCACCTTGGCACCTAGGTAGATATGTACAGATACCTCGTCAGCATTCCGTACCCTCCGGGCCACTCCACTCAAGCAAGGCACCGGCACTCATTCAGGAACCCACCGAGCCCAGGTTTTTAACCCTAGTCTCTTGGCAGGGGTGTTGCATCGGCTTCTTCAACCTCCCTCGCTCCTTATCCACTCTTTGCCAGTGCTTCCCAAATGGGCCCTAGCGCCTCCCCCGGCAACCTCGATATTCGGGCAAGGGTTATAGTTTTTTTTCTTCCTTTGCCGACAGCGACAGACACGCGTTTGCCAAGTACCAGTACCTTTGGCGCGAAACTGTCGCCTCTATTGTAGTGTACAACTGCTGCCTGCCTACAGGTAGGAAGGTAGGTACGCCGCCAATCCTCATCTCATGTGCACAGCACGGCGAACGAGAAACGCTTCAAGCAGGACGTCTTGCACAGCAATGCACACTTAGGTGAAGCACTTTGTTGAAATCCTCTGCATAACAAACACGTGCCACTTCGCTTTCCCCATTCATACCTCGGGAGAACGCTCAGACGCTGCTGGGGATTTGGCACTCGGTGGCTGCGGTGAAAGTGAGGCTTCAACCACCTCCAACGATTGGGCATCGTCGAGTCTCACCAGTTGCCGAGCCCGACCTGATCATGCTGTGAGGGCCGTTTGATATTTATCCTCGGTCGCCGGCGGAAAGGGGGTTCGGTCCCTTGTGTGCGTTTTTGTGTGTGTGCATCGACTCGGTCGGCCCCCCTTTCCAGTATTCCAAATGGCAGCCGTTCCTGAATTTCTATTCGTTTCGATTGATTGGTCTGGTCACAGGAAAAGTTCTCGCGGGAACAAGTTCCTTCCTGTCTTGTTTTTACCTGCCCGTTACTCCACCAACTCCAATTTTGCCCGTTTTTTCTGGGGGGCCGACTCGGTCCATTTTCCAACTGGAAACGTTTCCCTCCCATAATCTGTTACTATGTCCCCCAATCCGAGACGGCTGAAGTCGCTTCGTTGCACATCAGCGCCTCCCGCCAACTTTGACTGAATCGCGCCAATACAGGCTGCTGCTTCTGCTTCTGTTGCTGCTTGAGGTTCGACCAATGAGTCTGAAACGCGAGCAATCGGGCTTGAACTGGCAAGCCTGAGTGAGTACCTGCACGCTGTCGAAGACTGGTTTGACGCATATTATAAGCCGATGCCAAATAAGCGTCTCGAAGTTGAGTGCCCGAGGGAGCTTGGTCATTGGCTCGACCTTGGGGGTATGATGAGCCGAGGAGTGGGGGATACGATCGGTGCACGATTCAAGTATTGAGTCAACTTTGGGTCCTGGCTTCGGGCTAACGGTTAGGTTACCTTGCCTGCATAGCGAATTGGCACAGGTCCGGAAGACCTCTTCTCGGCGAGATCACAAACCATGAGGGATACTGGTAGCATGGTTCATCGCTGTTTCGAACATCTGGGATGTGTGAGAGCCGATGGCCTTGTCATGCCCTCCCCATAAAGTCTCCTCTTTTTTTTTCCTTTTTTTTTTCTGGTTCTTTTCCTTTGCTAAACTACCTAACGCCATGTAGACTGTAGTCCAGGCACGTCCTCCTCCGCTCCGGAGCTGACGAGCCATATGTTGCTCCGCCTTGGGCCCGAGTGGGTGTCGGCGGTGATGCATGTACGTCATTCGGCCCCGGCAGTCAGTACATCGCCTCGTCTCGCCATTGAGGGCCTTTCTCCGGGGCCCAACGGTCTAGGCCAATAGTAATACTAGGTAGGTATGGAATACACAGTACGGAGTAGGCAGGCATTGGAAACGAGATGCAGTGCGTCGACAGCCCCGACGAACAGCTGGCTGTCCAGGGTCTCTCGGCGGACATGGCCGTGCCGGGAAAGGACGAGGAAGGAACCCAATTAACAGAGGGCCATACTTCACAAAGGAATGCGAGCAATTGTGAGAATTAATTGTTTGCCAGGTGCCTAGGTACTGTACGGATACATACCTAGTGCGTATGGTCCACCGGCGTGCGCCAGGGGAGGTGGAGTAGAGCGGATCAGGCCTACCGGGCTTGTCTCAGAGCGGTAATAAACAAAGCCCCCAAATCCAGCCATCTGGGTGCTCACAGACCTTTTTAACTTTTACGATCCCTCCAGCTCATCGTCCAGGGGGCTCGTCATCAGTATTGCACCGAAACGGAGAGAGAACAGCAGCAGCGCAGGACATGGTTCCCGTTTCTTCTCTCTCATTCACCCAGACTGGCTCTCTTCTCGGCTCAGCGCAGTTCGAACTCCTACAGCCCCGATCGGGGGAACTCAAATCACTCACACATGAGGAAATTGGAAGGGGGGTAGACGGTCCTGAGCATGTTAGGAACGGCAACTACTCAGGCCCGGTTGCCACGCAGAAAACCGAAACGGGACTGGTAACAGTGTGGAAGGACACTTTGACCTTTGATTTATTTTGGTTTATTTTATTTTGCCTGTCTCATGATACCTCGCGCTGGCTTGTTTCTATTAGGTAGTTGGTATATGAACGGAACGGAGAAGGGAAAGAGAGCAGGAACATGGCTATGTCACGTCAAGGCAAAAGCTCTGGGAAGCACCGATGGTAGAGTAGGAGCTAGCTCCGCCTGAGGTACACGTACACCAGACTCAGGCTCGGTGGAGAGAGCGGTAGTTTGTGAGTGTGAGAGAGAGAGAGAGAGTGTGTGTGTGTGTGTGTGTGTGTGTGTGCCTGTGAATCCAGGCAAGTGGGTCTCTGTAACTGTGGCGTGGCCTTAACAATACCTGGTGTGTCCCGAGCTAATTTCACTACCGCGAAGGAGCGAAGAACCCAAAGGTCAACTACCTAAGTACCTAGGTACCTACTGTGAAGGAAGAAGGACGACTCGGTCGACACACCCCCATTACAACCTTTTTCTTTTTCTGGCTGGTCCGAGTGTGCTTCACTTTCCATCTTATCCATCCCATTGCATCTCGTCTCTTCTTGTCTGTCGTCCAGCAATCCCTCCGCCCGTTGATGCATTCTGGTCTTGCTCTGCCTATGCAAATACTCCACCCACCTACAGAAACATCCCGTCTATTTAATCAACACAGTAAATGTCAACGACAGAATGTCGTCAAGTATCGTATATACGCAAGTTTAATCGACACCTGTTCCCGTATACTGCGTACCATAGACACACAGACTATCTCTTCGCCATTCACACGCCCTGCCGTCTCTTCTCATCTACCTACCTACTTTACTGTTCGTTACCCAAGGCGCCAACCGCTCACACCACCCATTTCATGTCATGCCACGCCACGCTTCAAGCTTTCCTCGCGTCTACAGTCCTGACTCTCTGAGGCGAACCCAGCGCAGGGCACCTGACAGGGCCTGACTCCGCGCTCGCAACTAGCCCCGGTTATGGGGGGTGTGACGCTCGGCTTTGGCTCTGCGGCATACGCCAGCCTCCATATCATTTTTTTGTTTAACCTTTTTGATCCAACCCGTCTCTCCCTCCCCCCCTCTTTCTCTCTCTCTCTCTCTCCCTCTTCCGCACCCGACGCGATCCAAACACCGTCTCTTTAGTCGGGTCTCTCACGAAGCGGCTGGCTACTTGGCGCTGCGGCCACTTGACTGACTTGTAGCTCTGTTCGATTGGGGGCTTAGTACTCCGTAGCTTCCCACTTCTATGTACTTGTCAACCTTGTTCCGAGTGCCTTCCCGGCTTACCATCTGGAGCAGAGCGATCGATACATGTGATACAGATACCTCACCCAAGCTCTCACTCCTCACCCCCCTAGCCATCCGCCTACTTACCTACCAACTACTAGGCGTGCGTGCTCCTTCCATCCATCATTACCAGCGCAAACCCACCCTCCACTGCGAGAGGCATTCCCATCACCCACTCACATGTAGCTTTCTACACCCACATCGGCCTTCGCACCGATCAAATCATCTATCGCCTGCGTCACGTCCATTGTGCCCGCTGTCTGTACGCCTCTTTTTACCAGAGAGCCGGTTGCCATACCAGGGAAACCCCCCGTCTTCAGACATTGTCATGCAGATCGCTGCATAACGTCCCTCTTCTGGCCGGGTTGTCAGCTCCAACTCCATCTCTCCAGATCCGGATCGAGCTCCAGCTCCAGCCCGAGGACCGGTCCTGGTTGCTGTTCAACAACCTACAACCAACAGCAGCCCACCGTCTAAAGGTCTAAAGAGTACTTTAGCTCCTTCCACACTCCATCCATCTCCAACTCATCCGTTCCGCTACGGCCGCCACGGCCCATCATACCTTGCCTCTAGCGGCGCCGCACCTTTTTTGCTTTGTCGGTCACGGTTCCCTCGTGGGCTGCCACGCGCATCGGACCCGGGGGAATAACTTGGGACAAGCCAAACCCGTGGGCAGGTATCCAGCCGGTTTGGCTTTTTTTCCCGCGGTACAACCACTCTTAGATTACATCTGGGTCTCTCTGGCGTGTTACGAGGTCCAGCTTGTTTCCCCTTGGGGCCCATCTAGCCGCACTCGGATTGAATCTGCCCTACCTCACTCCACGAAACCGATACTTCCTTGACCACGGCGCTGTCTGCCGGGTTCATTACTCTTCGGCTCTGCATACACGCTACCTACCATCGTCCGGTGGTAGTACTTTTACTTTTTTCACCCCCCCCCCCCCCCCCCCCCCCCCCCCCCCCCCCCCCCCCCCCCCCCCCCCCCCTCTCTTTCTCTCTCTCTTACACACACTCTCTCTCATGCTGTTCTGATGTTTCTGCCCACTGGGTTCGGGTCTTCTTTATAGTCTCATCCGTCCCCATCTCAGTCCAGACTTCTTTGGACTTGGAACTTCTGGTATCCATATTTGGCCTGCTTGTTTCCCTTTGGAGTGAAAGGTAAGTAGGTACCTGCTTGTCTGTGCGTCCCTTCTTATTCCGCCTCACCTCAGCTTCCTGTTCTTCTCACATTCTCGCGCACACACACACACAACTCTCTCTCTCTCTCTCTCTCTCTCTCTCTCTCTCTCTCTCTCTCTCTCTCACTCGTTTCTCACACACCTACCTCCAAACACCCACGTACCCAGTCACCCCCCCATTTTTAGTCCAAGTCTTCTCTTGGATCATCGTTGCTTTTTCCCCCTTCTTTTCTTCCACCTACCCTTGCGTTGCTTTTCTTATCTGCCTCTTCCTCCCCCTACTCCCTTCCAACACTCGCCGTCTTTTCACTGCTGAATCCTGCCAGCATCGACCCATACATGCATCCCTCCCATGTTATAAGACTGAACCCTGAGACTACCGCTCACATCGCCCTCCACACCAACGAACCGTACCCGCCCCATAGCTTCTCTCATCAGCATCGCAGGCTTACCCTGTTACTTGTTGTCAGCCGTGCCCCCTCCCTCTCCAAGTCTGCATGGGCTTGCATCTAGCCTCGCAGCACTAAGCTCCGAGCAGCAAAAGTGGTTCTTAGAACTGCTCCATCCACATCCATCCAAATCGCGAGCCTCGCCGCAAGCCCCAGCCCAGCACCCACCACGCCCACGTCCACGCCACACAGCCTCCCTCTCCCTGGCCAAGCCTGACCATCGGGTCACCAACTTGTCCTGCTCATTTCAGGGCAAGATCGGTCCGGCCGGCACTTGCTCTTCCCCTGACGAATCGCATCTGGCGTCACGGCGACTCGGTGGCTGCTGAGACCCTGGTGCGGCTTCTATGCCCAAGCAGATCGCGCAAGGACCGGCTTGTAATGTTGGACATCGTCTCGAATGCAGTGTCTGGGATCTTCCTAGCATCCAACCTAACGCCAGTTTGACAACTCAGCGCGATATCCACCCTATTCGCTGGTGTTTTGTTTGCCAGAATCTAAACTTCTTCGCCGACTCACACGACATCGACGACTCGTCGCCAATTCTTTCGTCTTGTCTTCCCGAACTTTCAGGCGTCAGGGCATGAAATAGGCCGGCGCTAGCTTCGCCGAGCTTGTCGCGACAAGCAAGTCTGGACAGTTAACTTCCTTGCTCCCCCATCCTTCAACTAGCCCGTCATCTTCCTTCCCAATACAAATCATAAAAGCCACTTCTATTACCTGTCGCCCGAGGGACCTGCCAGCTCATCCCGTGCTGCCCTCTGCTCGGCTCGACATCAGACAGACCCTACGCCGATATCACACATCAGGCTCTCCGACCCCCAAGTCAACGCTCCCTTACCTTTTATTTATTTTGACATCTTTCCTGTTCGAGCCGCTAACCTGATCAACGCATTACCACACGATTTTATTACCCGCCATCGGTGCTGCCTGGTCGAGACCAGACCTCTCCCCCTTCTCTTCCTTTGCGACACGCCCGGTTATTGTTTTTTGTGTTTTTGCTAGGTCAAAGCATCTACACCTTGGTGGGAGAAAGGGAGAGAAAGAGAGGAAAGAGTTCCACGCGTGTTTCCGACCAACTTTCAACGTACAGCTCATCGCCAATTGGTCTCGTCGCCGGCGCGCCACGCTGGTCTGGGAACGGAGAAGACGACAAGAAGAGGAAGTGAACGGGTTGGGTCCTCCGCCACACTCGAACGCCACGATTGGACGGTCCCGTGACCGGTCCGACGACCCAAGCTGGCATTGCTCTACACATCGCCAGCTCCGTTGCCGCCGGCGCACACGGCAGGCTTGCCCTCGGAGCCGCCTGGCGACCAAACCCCTCGTGGGATGGATGATCCCAACCGCCGACGGAGGCAGAATGAAGCGCCCATGCATCCCACCTCCAACCCAAGATACAACGTCCAAGATCCCTTGCAGCAGCGCCGCACCATGGCCACAGGTTCGACAGAGCGATATAACCGGCCAGCGCCACTCAACACTTCTCCCTCACAACCGCGGGGCAGCATGGGAGGCACGGGTAGCTACAGCACATACAACTATCAAGAACCGGTAGCGGGTTCTTTCAACGCGCCTATGGCGACTAACGCGATGCATTACCCCTCGGGCTACGGCCAGGACGGCCGCCCCGCGCAGAACTTTGGCGGATACAACGCGGCCATGACCATGGGCTACGACAATCTGGCTGGCGCGACGGGTTCCGTTTACGATAACCAGGCGCAGTTCCAGCGGCAGCCTGCAGCTGCTCCTATCCTGCCAACGGACGTGTCGACGTCGTACTTCTCCAACGATCCGAGCAGTACCACAGGAACGTCCAATATTCCCCATGCGCAACCTGCTAGCGCCACCGCAACGGCATATCAACAGCCACAGATGGCAAACTACCAGACCAATATTTCCAATGTGGGTGGGATGCCACAGCAGACAGCGAGTGCCGACGTATCAATGGAAGAGCAGGATTACGCCGCCACGGGCGGCTTGGAGGAGAAATGGATGGAATACCAGTCAGCACTGCGGGGCGTCTTCCAGAACGTTCGCAACGGCGTGCTCGAAAGCGCCAGCCAGTCGCTCCTGGATGTCTCGAACTGGCTCCTAACGCAGGTCGTTGATCTCGGTAAGCATCGAAAGCGCCCGCGGTGTAGCCCTCGTTTGGCATTTTCTTTTGACCACATCATTGACAAGGTAAATCGTCTGCAGGTCTCAACCTAGACGATCAGAATCTACACGGAGACCGGATCAAGCTCTGGAACGACTTCAACCACGCATGGCTCGCACTCTTCCAGATGCAGAAGGACATGATGGAACCGGGAAGACAGTTGCAACGATCGCAAACCCTCATCAGCAAGGAAGGGCTAGAAAAGATGGGCAAAGAACTAATCCGGCTTTGCGACGGCATTGAACGACACGGTCTCGTCGACTACCAATACGGAGTTTGGGAGCAGCAGATTATCGAGAGTAAGTCTTGCGCAAACCGTTCCCCACCCAGGAGCACTCAGAAGCGGGCGGGACGCTGACAATCCCTTGCTCCCAGTTCTTGAGGCTTGCCTTGATCAGTACGAGGCAAACGAAGAATCAAGCGGCAACGGCGGCGGAGCTCAAACAGGCTCCAGTTCCCACCAAGGGAGTAGATAAGGGAAGACTTGTGGAAGGGATCGGCCGGCTACTTAGCCCTGAGATCAACTCCCAATAAACGAACACCTCTCGGGTCACCGCGGCACACCCACGTCGGTCTCGGTTTTCTTCCCCCTCCTTCTCTCCCCTTGCCGAATGTACATTCTTGGCATTCGGGGCGTCTTATCACTAGAGACGTACAGCAAACACGATGACACGCGGACTTGGAGTTCATGACGGAGGATAACTGCTCTCTCATCATTCTCGCATCTCAATAGGTTGTTGGGCAGGTATCAGGTATCTATGTCAGCATCCCTAACGGGGCACCCATCCATAGTTTTCTTTTTTCTTTTTTCTTTTCACCCTCCTCCTTTCCTTTGTCGCACTTCCTTGCTTGCCCCGGGGAAGTGCACAAGAGAGGGGGGATATGCGCTTCTTTTTTTTAAGGGCGTATGCAGTAAGGGGTATGTGGGAAGGGAGGTTTTTTGAGGGACGGTCATAGATGGGCGTACCGGGAAACACCTTTTTATTTTTTTATTTTTTATGTCTTCTTCCCTGGAGGGAATACGAACAACGAACGCGATGGGTGGATGGGGTGGGGTGGCCAACGAAAAGCGATGAAAAGTGATGCCGGATACTTGCGAACGACGGGATGATGACAAAAAAAGGTATGTGTGTTGAGAAGGCGCCTGATGGGTAGAGAGTATATGTAGGGAGGAGGACGGAAGAGGTGTGATTGTATTTACATAGGTGCGTGTGTGTATGTATCTGTTCTTTTCCTGTTCTAGAATTCATGTATACCTGGGGGGGATGCAGTAGATCAAGCCGGTATGCTCTCACGAGCTTTGCGTCGTTGCCACGCAAACACGTTGGGTGGGAATGGGGGAGAGGAGGTTTTGTTTTGGCTTTTCATGCCCGGTTACTCTTGGGCATGGTCATGTTTGTTTCATGGTCGGGTTTCTTGTTTGCTCGCTTTTTCTTCTTCCGTCTATCTCTCACTTCGCTTCTCTACTGGCCCAGAGGGCGACCTTGGGGCAACTGTGTATGTATTGTGTTTACGTACGTATCTTTGTAACCCTTGTTACACCCAAAAGAGACAAATCAACGCGTGACCAACGTCGAGTCACCCGGGAGTTGGCGGTCGAGCGCTGTACATGTCCGAATATCCGTGATTGCAGGTACGCGACCCTAGGGAAAATAGGAGGAGGGGGGATAAAAGAGACATTGGTTATCTTGTTAGATACACATTGAATATGAATTCAGCCGGCCGAATAAAAATAATACAAAAACACACAGGGGCAAAAATAAAAAACAAGCCGATATTTTGGGTTGACGAATTCGGTTGTTGAAGATGCTGCTCGCCTCGGCGACGGCGCCTGACTGTCGATCTTTTTTCTGCCCTACGCTTGTTTGATGAAGAGTGCGCGACATATGCCGGCATGGTTTCCTGGACAATCGACTTGTAAGCCTCATGCGGGTGATCGGCCCAGGCCGGCGAGTTCTGGACCACGTATGTATTGGGCGACGACCACCCCCCTTACCAAAGTCCCATCGCCACGCGGGAGGCATGCGGGCGGCGGGTGTGAGGTTCCAAGGCCGGGCAAGACGGAGTGAAGTCCGGGGCAATTATGCGTATTACGTATTATGTATGCATGTCCAGGAAGGCAAGGGGTGGCAGCTGATCATCAGGTCGTTCGTGCCCAATCGACCTGCCTGGGCTGCTGGAACAGGCGGTGTGTGGGTGCTTGAGTGGTTGGCCTCAACATGAAGTCGGCCGCCACCTGCGCCGATCTCCCGCCCCCGCCGCGCGCGACTCATCTCCGCAGCCGGGGGAACTGAGGACCCTTGGAGTTGGTCCATCTTTGGCGGGGGGAGGGGGTATCCCACCTTTCGCAAGTTTCACTATTTCCAGTGTTACCGTAGTCGTTGACCTTGTCTAAACGCATTGCCTCCAGGTCGGACAGCAATCCCAAACCTGACTGACTGGTTTCAAACCCAGCGGGCAAAGGGTTTGCTGTGTGTCCGAGGGTGAGGGGGGTTGAGAACACGGCGTCTCGGCTCGCGATTGCGATCTTGGCGCCCAGGTAGGTGTATTTGACCGGTTTAACGAGAATGTGAGTGTGAAGGATCCGTCCACTACTACGCAGGCCCCGCTGTTTGTATGAGGCCTGCAGTACTATGTGCGGGAAGACACAACTGTCTGCCGACTGAGCTGTGTGCATACCACCTGGCATGCCGTCTGATTGTTAAGTTGCGTGCGGGATTGGCGCTTACATTGCCAGTCAGACGTGTATGGCAAAAGGGTGTATGCGTCGCAAAGCAGCGCAAGGAAGTAAAGTAATCAACAACCGAGCCGGCAACAGCCTCATGTGATTAGTATTCGATCGCGTGTAGGCAGCATGTGTACGAGTGCGACCGTGACGTGATGTGACAAGTGACCAGGACCTTGCATGATGCCAGGCAAGGGCAACAAGGCAGGGCTGTGGTTCCATCGTGCATTTAGAGCTCGGCTGTTTAGGACTTTTGATGCCAATGCGTTTGTCGGCGGCTGGTCCTCTTACTGGCTCAATCAGCCATACTCTCCGTGCCAATGCGGACGTATTGTAGGATATCCGAGGGAATGGCTCGGGAATGAAGTAATGAACATCCGTATAACCCTGGCCAGTCCTTCATTTGCGCAGCCGCAAGGGAGAGTAGAAGGTCACCGGTGAACAGAGTAGGGGAAAAGCAAATACTGAGGCCAAACGAGGTTTGTCGTGAGGCGGAGTAGGGCAGGGGAGGGACAGGGTGTTTGGCTTTGACCCGCGAGAAACGGGCCACCAAGCCGTAGATCACTGGGGTTTCCATCATGTATTGAGACACGGCCGAGAAGCCATCCCTGTCCATGTGCGAAAGCAGGGCGGCCTATCGAGGAACACGGGCAGCCTGTCGTTATCTGTGTTGAACGACGAAGCGAACCGAACCAAATTTCCAGCGACATGATGAATGTTCGCGACATCCGACAGGCGTCCCAGCAGTGGCTTGTGGATCCGTGATGTCGTTTTTAAGCCCGGGTTCTTGGCTGATGTGGACCAAGTCAGCCCCATCCCTACATTGTTGAAAGGAGTGTCTTGCCTGCCAAGCTCAGCGCTTCGGAAGGCGCTGGGGATCCAAGCAGCGGGAAGAGACGTAGATCTCGGGGATATTCTGTGTCTGGTCGTTTGAGTGGCATACAGGCGTCAGGGTTCAAGCAGTTGTCGAACGGCCAGCCCATTTAACTTGAAAGGGTCTAGCAGCGCCAGATGTTAGCAAGCATACCCGTACCTCGACTTGCGACCCTCTCTTTGTTCCGCCCTAAATTTCCCAGTGCCGTGGTCGGGAAGGGTTGTAGCGACAGGGTTGAGACTTGCATATTTTTTTCTTCTGCGTTGGCTTGCATATGAGTAAATGTGAGCCGTCACTTTTCCAGTACCTGGCCCCACCGCGTGTTATTCTGTTTTGGGAATGAGGGAAACAGCCCCTGTTGGTGACAGACATGATCTGTCCATCCTTGCAAGCAAGAGGACCATAGTGGAGCTTCGACGTTTGTACCCATACCTACGTGTACAACTTCTAGGCATCGGGTCCTGAGCCGGATCTTCGTTGGTGGTTCGTCCGCATTTACCTTGTAGGCAATGCCGTCCCGGCAAGCTCGGAGTGGGTTTCGGTAATAAGTGGGTCTTCCGCCGCCGGATTCAGCCGGAACTACCACTACGTCTTGTTCTGGGCGGTTCTGAGTTTCCTCATTAGATGACATGACCCTCAGACCTTGAAAACCCCCGAGTACAAGGTGCAGGGGTAATTCCGATCATGTCTTTTTCCGCAGTAGAATTTATCATGAGAATGGGGCTGCTGAACAGCACTGTGGAACTCTTAAGAGACGACAAAGAGTTATGTTGAAAAGCGTGACACTCAGGAATAGGGGCCTCTGAACGTCCTGCGATTGAAGCACTGTAATACCGTACGTCCGCCAGCTGCCATACTTTGAGTCATATTACTATAGGGAGATGCATCTGGTGATTCCGTGACACATCCTTGAATAACATCATCTGGTGCAACAAGCCAGGGGACTGGTCACAGGGTCATGAGCCTTTCCACCCGGATGGAACCCAGTGCCGCACCTTTGGAAAAGTCTAAACTGACCGGGTCTTGGGGCCAAGGGCTACTTGTTGATCCTGCTACATTGGCATCGGCTGTTCATGCATTTCAATGCTTGTATTGTCGTAGTCTGGTGTGGCGCAACCGTGCAAAGATCAGATCAAGAAGCTGCATAGGCCTTATTGCGGCCGCCTTCAATGTAAGTTCATGGTACGGAGGGAATGAGACTCTCTCAGCCGCCGAGGCAATCGAAGTGATTGTCCTTCACGCACAAAATTCTTGCAATTCAGTCAGAAGGCTGCAGTACTGGCACTGAAGCGAGGAGCGCTGCGACTTACTGAACACTGGTGTGTGTTCAGTAGTGTTGATGGGGATAAGGCCTATCGGCTATGGATAGGCCCGGAGACATCAACGCGCGATCGATTGTCGAGCGGCACTCCTTGTCCCCGTATCTCGTGGGCCACGTTGCATTCGTGACAAGAAACAATGCGTTTCACTGATCGTCGGATTTTCTCGTGCCAGGTCTCCTATACACATGGACACATTTACCGGGTGCATTGCACTATACCGCTTGTGGGGGTTTCGAGCGACTATATCCATGGACACACATGGATACTCCCCGCATGGATTCAGCATCAGGTCAACATCCGCCGTAATCTATTGAAGCAAGTGAAGCCCGTCTTGCAAATAGAATATAACAGTAGGCATGTTAGATAAAATGAGAGAATCTCATGCTTACGGATTGCAGCACGTATAGTTCGAAATGTGGGCTCCATACACCTGCACCTGTATGCATGTCTCAGTGCCAGATGTCTTCTTATAAGTCAGCTCGAGGAATATTCCCCTCACGAGGAATATTCCTTCTTCATAGTATGAAGCCACATGTTCAAGCAGTATGGCTAGAATTTGCCGCTTTCCAGCACTGAACTCTGGAACTCGAAATTTCGAGAGTTCAGAATTCATTGAACGGTATGGTTAGATGTAACTTTTGCCAGGTCCGAGAGGAACGAATGATAAAGGTATTTTCGTACACTAGCATCAAATTAAGAGCCAAACAAATGAAGACTGCCTTCCCCCGTACATCATCGGGTATCACTTGCGTAGTTGAGTTGGAGGGGAAGAGCCGGCCAAGCACCGTCATACAATCTTTCCTCCGTTGAAGGTGATGTTTGGTTGTGGAGATGGATAGGCTGCCGGCCCAGATCGACACGAGGTCTTGATGGCACCTCGGGAGGCGACTTACACTCTTCGAGGGTTCGTTCCGATCTGGCGGATAATGTGTTACATTCCGCATCATATGAACACGAGACGGTTCCAACCTGTTGCATCATTCGAGACATGAAGGGGATACCGACAACACATATGAATTCTACCACGTCCTTGGGACCACGGATAGTAGACCAGTACTGGCAGCCATCGATTCAATCACTCACGATAGCACCGAACCAGGGTGTTATACCCAAGCGGCCTGTGACGGGTTTGTTTCCCACAATATAAAAACAATAAAGCTCTAGTCACATACTGAAATGTCGCGAGAAAGATTCACTTGGAAAGACCTTGCGACATCCATTAAGACAGAAAAGGTCGAATTCTGCTAGACTCAAAGGTTGAACATCAAATTTGAAGGTGCCAATGCATCTTGTCATAAACCCGCGTGCTCATATTTGTCAAACCGCAGCTGCTCAACTATCGTGAAATCACTGGCATACCCAGCGTGACCTTGCAAGTGTTACAACTCGAATAAGTCTAGATACGACGAATACACGACATTTTGGAAAAATAATCAAGAAGGCAAGACGGAACAAAGGGTTGCATCCCCTAATTTACACCGTTGCACTGACACTGAACGAGGTTCGAGGATAGACGCGGCACATCCTACCCATGACGGGTTGACACGACGCCGCCTACGAGCTGAAGTATTGTGCGTCGAGGACTAGTTATGGCGATATTGGGAAGTGGATTGCCCAACAGGGAGTTATGGGATCAGAGTCTTGAGGCATTACCGACTGTGTTACCAAACCCAAGAGGGGGCCTTAGACCTGGTGGTTTCTGAACGTCAAGCTGATGCAGTCAGGAGTTATTACACAGTGAGCCTACCCGGCATCACCACTATCCGCAACTCTGAACTGCACAGCCTGTGCATTCACAGCATGCAGGGGGTTGGAAAGTGCTGTAGTCTTGTCCTTTTCAAGCGGAAGCCCATGGAATGGAGAACAAACATACCTAGGATTTTTCACATTGGGACCTACCGGAGATGTATGGGGACACCTCTACAAACTACAGGAATGGAAACAAGTGAGAGGTTTGCCGCCTTGGGTCCGAGCCCTACATGTAATCAGTCTGTTTATTGAAACGAAGAAGTCGTGTCTCCCCAAGAGACCAAGAGACGGAACCGCAATCATCTCGGAAGGTTGCACAAATACGAACATCGGCAACTCAAACTGCTGAAACCCAGAAACTTCAATTCAGGCCCAAACGGGGGCTGGGGCGCCGCCTGAGGCTAACGGTATATCTCTACCTAAAAGGGTGTTGCAATTCATGTCTCGTGATCCTAATCCGCACGCGCCGCCACCATGCTTTATTCTAGAATGTGTCTGACAGATGACGCACGTTAGCTCGACCCTCGATGCAGCAGAGTATGAGATATAAAATTGAGATGGAGACTCACCCAAGGTCATGCTCATGCTGACGTCCGTGTTCTCCACCATCTTGGTGAACTCCTCGAAGCTGATCTTGCCGTCTTTGTCCAGGTCCGCCTCCATAATGGTCTTGTCGACGATCTGCTGCAGCTGCTGGTCCTTGAGGTTGCTACCAACCATCATCTTGAGGACAATGAACAGCTCGCCGTTGCTGATGTAACCGTCGCGGTCGATATCGTACACCTTGAAGGCAAAGCGCAGCTTCTGCTCCTTGTTGCCCTTGCTCGAGAAGGCGCTGAGGCCGGACACGAACTCCTGGAAGTCGACGTCGCCGCCGCCGTCCTCGTCGAAGATGGCAATCATTCTGCACAGGGAGCGCCGTCAGCAACATAACTCGGGTGGTGCATTTGGTCGGAGACGGGCCGGCTACCTTGTGGCTAGCGGGTTGGAGGAAATCTGGGGGAGGCTGAGGAACTCATCGCGTTCGATCGTGCCGGAGTTGTCCTGCAAAGAAGTCGGTCAGCACGGGACATTGGTTCGCCGAAGAGGGAACTACAGTAATAAAGTGCCGCAGGAAAACATGCCTTGTCCAGCTTCATGAAACGTTTCCTCAGACGGTCAACCTCATCTCTGTCGACTGCCTGCGCGTCAGCACGCCCGAGTCTGTGCGACAAAGAAGTCGGCTGCGGGGGAGGGGCTCACAGTTGGACCCCTGGACAATATTGTCCAACACCGCACTAGTAGTGTTGCCCATGATGAAGAATGCGGGCGATCGGTCTCGACTAAAGCTGTGAGTATGCGAAGTGTGTGTCTGTGAGAGTGTGTATCTGGGGCAAATGCTCGGTCGGGGAGGCTTCGTCGCAAGTAGGCTTTGTGTCGAGCTTGATTTCGCTAGGCCGCCGTGGGGTTTGCCTTGGAGGGTGGGTGAGTTGGGATGTTGACAAGTGCGAGGCTAGTGGGTGGTCAAACTAAGGACAGGCGGCGAGCAGGCGCCGGATTGGGCTGGGAGGGATTGGACATGAACGCGGGCAGCTGGACCGCCTAGGCGACCTTAGGTGCTGAGCCAGAGAGGTCAGAACGAACCGTCAGCGCAGGAGGCGTGCGCACAGACCATTTATGGATCAAGTCACCTCTTTTTGATAAACACAGACGTGGACGGCAGGCACAGAGTGTCGAATTTATCACCACTTTTAACTGGTTTTTGGGAAGATAGCATGAGGAAAAGGAAAAAGGTTGAAATTGAGATGCGTCTTTTCGTCTCTGTTTCGAAGTAACCAAAATTCGCTCACCATCGTCCTATACAAATGCCGCCCGTCTCATGCTGCGTTTTCCCAGCGTCGGATTCGATTGGCACGTGACACGCAGCTTCCCCTATTTCCAGGCGGCTTTTTGGGTAGGTGCCAGTTAAGTCGGCGAGTCTTTGCTTCCCAAATCCGATCCGACTGCTGGCCCGAGCGTCTACAAAGTACCGGCTCCGCGCATTTACTACTGCATGGTACTTCTTCTCGACGCGTGCGATTCAAACCTTCTTCGAAAGTCCTGGACTGAAAACTCTGCACCCGCGAACATCAACGTCACCTCATCAAGCAGTGACAGCTCGGCCATCAATCCAAACCCAACAACGTCGATTTTTATCCCTTCAAACCGCAAAATTCAGCGTCGCATGACCCCCTGTATGACTTGATCGACTTTTTTTTGCGGATTTTCCGCTGGCTTTGCGCCTTCGACCCCCCACCCGCCATCATGTCTACCAGGAAAGTCCGAGTCAAGAAGTTGAGCGTCAAGACGCTTCTTCCTGTGCTCAGAGAGGATGATATCGACGCTGCAGAGAAGGAATCTTTGACCACCGAAACCCAAATCGCGACCGGTGTCGAAGCAGCCGAGGAAACAGTAAGCCACTACTCCCTCTCATCTGGCTGCCAGATATCACGTGACCCACCATGTGACATGCCTCGGTCCCCCGGCTTATCCACTTCTTACCTTGCTGCCCGGCGTCGGTCATCCAGCCCGTATACTGACCTGGCGCCCTTAGGAATACCATCTCCAGTCCATCCTCAAAGAGGCCGGTACTAGCAATGACCAAGAAATTCCTGTTCCGCCTCCTCAGGAGAGCCAGATCAACTATGATCTGCTTTATCCCAGTCACTTCCAGCAGCCCACTTCTTACATTCGTTTCTCGCAGACTGTCGAGGAATGCATAGGGGTTTCCTATGACATGACAACAGAAGACGATGAATTTCTGAAGCAGTATAACTCCAACAAAAAAACCGCCGCCTCTCAACTGTCAGAGGATGACTTTGAACGCATTATGGAAGTGTTCGAGGAGACTGCCTCCGAACAGACCCCCTTCGCATCAATAGACAACACCGTCGTCGGCTATGAGTTGATGGTCCCCTCACTTACCTCGCTCGGTGGCAACAAGCTTATGGCGCATGCCAAGCATGTGTATGAGCACTGGAAGTCGCGCCGGCAAACGCTCGGCAACAAGCCCATTCATCCCAGTGTCAAGTTTGAGACGCATCAGGAGAGTGACGAGGCCGATCCCTATGTCTGCTTCAGACGTCGCGAAGCCAGACAGACGCGAAAAACGAGGCAGAGAGACGTCCAGAGCGCCGAGAAACTCAAACGACTCCGCAGAGAACTCGAGGATGGCCGACAGCTCATAATTCAGTCTTATGAGCGGGAAATGCTTAAACGTGAACTACTCACCTTTGACCGCGCTATATTCGAGCAAAGGGCCAAGCTTAAGGAAATGAAGGTCAAGCTCGGTATCAAGACCGAAGACGAAGACCTCATCAACCACAAGGTATGTAATGCCCAACGGCCCAAGAACCCAGGAATAGGTGCTGATGGAGCACAGCCTCCAAAGAAGAAGCCTGTAGAAGCACCTGCTCTTCAAAAGCCACCTGGCAGCCATCTCCGCATTGCTGTGCGTCCGGATGGTCGGTCCATGGAGGCAGATCTCTTGCAGCTGGCGGATAAGCTTGCTGAAAAGGAGAATGAGTTGCGGGCGGATGTTGAAAGCAAGGTCCACAACCATAGGAAGTGGAACCAGAACCATGTGGATCTCACCAGAGATCCCCTATCACCAGTCAGGGAACAGGGTATGGAGGCCAGCTTCCGACCGGCCAAGACCCAGTACCTTATGACGCCCCCGGCATCCACATCATCCGAGTCGGAAGCTATGGACGTCGACGAGGAGACAGAACAATTTGTTGATAGAAACAACATGCCGGTGTTCCAGTTCAAGGCAGGAGGCAAGGAGAAGCCCCCCAGCAGCCAGCCAGCATTCCGTCGTCGTATTGGACGGCTGGGTCGTTTGTGGATCGACCGTAGGGGAATGACAACGCCGCCAAGAACGGAGGGTGAGGCGTATACTGATCGATGGAAATATGACCAAGACGACGAGGACGAGACGCCCGTGTACGAGGTTGACCCGTACGACACACGGGCATTGAAGTTCCGGGCCACCATTCCACTATCGCAGTACGTCTACCAACGCCGGCAGCTTCCGCATGAGGGCTTGGCCAACGGCCAGGCGTCTGCGCAAGCAGCAGGGGTAGCTGCCAGCCGGCCGACTTTGCCGCAGCCTGCGACGCCGCAGGCGCAAGTGGCACTGCAGCAGCAGCAACAACTGCAGCAGCAGCAGCAGCGGCACCCATCGCAGTCGTCGCCGCCAGCTCAAGTCGCACCACCGCAAGTCGCCCCGCCCCAGGCCCCGCCAGCTCAGGCTGCAGCCTCATGAGAGATGGACAGGCCGTTGAAACGCAAAACTCTGCTCGACGTCGCCGGATGATGTGTGTTGTATACCCCCCTGGTGTTTGGTTGTCTTTTGGTTTTGTAAAGAAGGCCTGGAAGCAGGTTCGACGGTCGGGACGGTCGGCATGGCGTTTTTGAGTTATGGTAGTTCCCATGTAAAGTATATGAATGTACAGGCGGCATGGCGACGAGAAGCAGGGAGGCAGGCGGTCTCCCTAGATCAATGCATTAGGCGAGGAAGATAGATCCCCACCATAATGAAGAAGATCAATAATGACCTTCCATACTCGAGGCCATTGGCATCCTTGTACAAGTGTTGATTATGTATAGAGGCGGGATAGGACTCGTTTCTCGCGGGCGCTCGCCTGATGCTTGTGGATGCAACGCTTAAGGTTGGCCTGACGGCGGTGGTCAACGTCATGTGCTTTGGCCCCGAAGGCTCGGAGATGTCGCCAAACACCCCGTGGTACGTGCTTGCGTGCATCGAGCACAAAGGAAGATGGACGTGTATTAGAAGATTCTGGCGTCTTCGTAAGCATCAGCCAGCCTGTGGTGGTGTTGAACGGGGGTGTGCAGTATGAGGTGACTCGGAGAGTTTGCGACGAACATGTGGTCCGGCGCCGCATGCTGCTGAAATGGGTGACGACACCCCAGGCCGACTCCCGGATCCCGCAAGACACATTCTTTGGGAAACTTGAGGAGGGAAGGCTGCAAAGGTGGTGGTCCAGAGAAGCCTTATAGGTAGGAGAGGAGGAAGGGAAGTCAGAATGCCCGGTGGTGGTGAGGTGTCAGCAGCAGACATGGACCTTTGCCTGTTCCGAGCCCCCATTCGGCAGATCTGTACCCGCAGATCCTCTCGGTTATAACAAGGGACCTGAAATCTCAGGCGCGCTGTTGCTCGCCAGAAGGGGAAGGGAAAATAAGAAAGGTAGAGACGAACGAATGACTGGGGAAACGAGGCACAGAAGAGGGGAAAGGTCATTGGAAAGAGGAGTAGACAAGAAAAGTAAGTAGAGAGAAAGAATTGTGTAGTGAAAGAGGAGAGCCCACTTCTTGTCGAGGCTTGCCGGATGGTGGGTGTGGGGATAATTGCGTTGCACCTCTGCCATTCCCGGAGTACCAAGCTTGTGTGGCCCGGCTTTTTTGTACTCTCCGTCGTGTGTTTTCTCGGGTTCTCGCCGAAGCCACAGCGTTTCCTGCCCGCCCCTGTTCAGGAGCAATTGAGATGGTCAATTCTCGAGAGGGTTTATTTTCTGTGAGACGGCGTGAGCGCGGACGGTATTTACCGGAGCGGTGGGTGAACGGTGGAGGAGAAGGTCAGCGCAGAGAGAAGGCTGGGCTGGGCTGGGCTGAGCTAGGGTGGTCACGGTTGTTGCGCAAAAGCCAGCCGAGGGCAGAAACGCTAAAGGGTCCGGTGTGGTGGGAAAGACGGTTGTGGCAGTTGTGCAGTTCTGCATCCTGAGCGCTTTGGGAGGACCCGGCCGGGGCAGGGGACCAGTAGATTACAATCATGACCCACAATTCCTTTCATGGAGGAGGGGGGGGGGGGGGCGCGCATCCCACCAACGACCGTTACCCCTCCTACGTCAACTTTTTTTTTTACAGAGGCCTGGGCCCCTGTTGCGATAGCGCGCAAAAGAGAGAGAGAGAGAAAGTCGAGATACTGTACGGATCTCTGGATTGGCATACTGGGGCTTCTACATCTTGTTACCTAGACATAGCAAGCTACCACCACAGCCCAAAGCAATGGCCGAATCCCCCTCCAAGTTGACAACGGCGACCATGTCCAAGAAGCGCGGTCTCCTCGCCCTCGGCTGCGAAGGCTCCGCCAACAAGCTCGGCATCGGCGTGATGCTCCACAACGGCGCCGAGTCCACGATCCTCTCCAACGTCCGGCACACCTTCGTCTCGCCGCCTGGGACGGGTTTCCTCCCCAAAGACACGGCCAAGCACCACCGCGCCCACTTCGTCCAGCTCGCCCGCCGCGCCCTCCGCGAAGCCGGCGTCGCCCCCGCCGACCTCGACTGCGTCTGCTTCACAAAGGGCCCCGGCATGGGTGCGCCACTGACCTCGGTCGCCGTCGCCGCCCGCACCCTGAGCCTGCTGTGGGACAAGCCCCTCGTAGGAGTGAACCACTGTGTCGGCCACATCGAGATGGGCCGCACCATCACCGGCGCCCAGAACCCCGTCGTGCTGTACGTCAGCGGCGGCAACAGTCAGGTCATCGCTTACGCCGAGCAGCGGTACCGCATCTTCGGCGAGACCCTCGACATCGCCGTGGGCAACTGCCTCGACCGCTTCGCGCGCACCCTCGAGATCAGCAACGACCCGGCCCCGGGGTATAACATTGAGCAGCTCGCCAAGCAGGGTCGCCGGTTGCTCGAGCTGCCGTACGCCGTCAAGGGTATGGACTGCTCCTTCTCGGGCATCCTGGCCTCCGCGGACATACTGGCGACGCAGATGAAGGCGGCCCAGGAGAGGGGCGAGGAGACCTTCACGCCGGCGGACCTGTGCTTCTCGCTGCAGGAGACCGTGTTTGCGATGCTTGTCGAGATCACGGAGCGGGCCATGGCCCACGTCGGCAGCAGCCAGGTGCTGATCGTGGGTGGCGTCGGCTGCAACGAGAGGCTGCAGGAGATGATGGGCGAGATGGCCAAGGAGAGGGGCGGCAGCGTCTACGCCACTGATGAGAGGTTCTGCATCGACAACGGCATCATGATCGCCCACGCCGGCCTGCTGGCGTACGAGACGGGCTTCAGGACGCCGCTCGAGGACAGCTCGTGCACGCAGCGGTTTAGAACAGACGAGGTTCACATCAAATGGAGAGACTAAGGACCCTTATCGGCCAATGCGGCGCATTTTGCCTGTTCAATCAACTTCATTGCTTCCCGTGACTACGACAGGACATATAAAACTCCAGAGACCATCGCTCTGCGGTGACGACTGCTACTCATGCACGGCACATCACTCGGTGAATAAATACCACAGACGACCGCCCCCCTCCCCACGTGTCATCGACTAGTCGTCTGTTGTGGTGGGCTTATATATGATTGTCGTGACGTACTGTTTTTGGCATGAGTGAAGAGCTGAGTAAGAAGAAGCGGGTGGCTCACCTTGTTTTTGTAACGCGTCGTGGCCGAGACTGCCAAGATGTTGTTCTTAATACTACTGGTAGCAAGGTGGTTGAGCACAGTATGGTTGGGCATGTTAAGCACGCTGTTGTCGTCCTTCATGAGTACCGCAGCGTTCAGGATGGGCTTGCCCAAGAAGCCGGGCAAGCTGGGAGGGGTCGGCAGCTTCTCGATAGCTGTCACCGCATACTGATACGCCGGCGAGTCTTCGGGCTGATCGAAATCCACCAGGTACTTGGGTATTTGCTGGAAGTACTGACTTGGCGACGGCACCTCCCTGCCTCTAGGGGGCTTGGGTTGATCATCAGTCTGGGACCCAGACGTTTTGAGAGCGCCCTTGTCGACGGTGGCTGCTGTGGCGACGCCGTCCTTCCCAGGTTCAACGGGTGCCTTTGCCGGCAGGTCGTCTGCGCTGACTTCGATGAAGTTCACCAGGTTGTTTCCGAAGTCCACGGTTGTTGGCAGGTCGGGCGAGGTCTGCATGATCCCGTCTACCAAGAATCTGATATGGTGTGTGCCCGGAAGGATATGAATCGTCGCTGCATACACACCAGGCTGCCCTTCGCTGTTGAGCAATTTTGTTAGCCCAATCTGTTCATGTCAAGTTCAACCTGTGATGCTGCTGTTGATATCGCCCGGCAAAGGCAGGCAATGTAGCTTATAGTGGTTGGGATTAGAAGCCTCCTGGGAGAGACATGTGCAACACGGGCAGCCGAGATTCATGCGTTCGGAATGAAACTTACACAGGATGTAATCTATGCTTGCGGTTCCATTGGAAGATGGTTCCCGTAACGTAGACCTTGCCTCCTCCCTTGCGCCATTCGAGACGGGTCGGTACTGTGGGCCGCGTCTTGTCGACGATCAACTCCTCGTTATCTTCCTCTTCCGCGGTGTTGGTGCTCAGCGCCGACGACTTCCTAGTCATGCCATCCTCGAGGGTTTCCACCTCGGGAACACTGCCATCGTTGGTGTCGGCGGGCGCGATTATGGGCGATCCGGGAGTGTGAATCTCCTCCTCGATAGGGAGTGGCATACGCGGCGGACGTGTCAAATACGACATGTCGTTCACGCTGCTGTTCCCGACCAAGGCTGGTTCAATCATGTGGGCAGAGTAATGAGAACGGAGGGAGGAGGATTCGGTCGTGGCGGCGGCAGCAGCAGGGACGTTTACGGGCTTGCTAGGCGCATCGCGGACGATGTGCTTGGCTTCGGGAGGCTTCGGTTGCGGGGCGGAGTTACTCGAGTTCGACGAGGGAGAGCCGGTGGTGAAGTTTGAGATTGGAATGGACTGGAGGGGCTTGGGACCCTTTGTGATCGTGGAACCCTGAGCCTGGGTAAGGGAGGGTTCGGGCGGGGCAGCGACTCGCTCGGCAGACCGCGGTGGAATGATGTGTTTGGAGTCCCTCTTGGGGTGGTGGTGGTGGTGATGGTGCTTGGGAGAGTCCTGTGACGAGGCAGGCGTCGCGGACTTGGATGACGAGGGGTTATTTCCCATTTTGTGTCGTTTCTTCTTCGTCCAGATTCGCTCCTGGGGTGGGACACGACAGCCTGGTCTCGCTGCGTGTATATGGTCTGGGGGGGCAGGTGCTTCCGGGACCTGGCCAGACCGAGTCTAGATCGTTATTCGTTTTTCCCCCCTCCTCAGGTAAGCGACGGCGACGTCCGGCGGACACGACAGGCGGTGCGGGTGCGTGTTGGGGTTCGGCAGTGTTGCAGGGAAAGGCGCGCGAGGGAAGCGCTACCCAGATGAATGAGCGCAATGCAGCGATTCAGTGGTAGTCACGATCCGCGGGGGGTCGGGTGTCGAGACCCAATATCCCCACGTCAGGCAAAGAAAGGTAGCTGCGACTGGTCTTCGTGCAAGCCTGGTTAGGTAAGGCGTAATTACACGACGATAGCGGGCGCGGGGTTTGCGAGTTTATTGTCGCATTCTCAGCGAGATGATACAGGGCTATGCTGTACAATCAAAAAGGGCTTCCGGTTTGATTGGGTTTTACGCAGGAGGAAGGGCAGCTAAGCAGTATGTCGCTGCTGATGGGGCGACGATGCGTCTCTTGGGTGAGGTGACGTGGTGCGAGAGTGCAAGACTCGCTTTTTTCTTTTTTCTTTTCTTTTTTTTGGAGATTGGATGAGAGGTCGGTTTAGTTCAACGACGGGCTAGAGGTTGAGAGGTTGAGAGAGACACGGACAGACAGAGAGGAATGTGTGGAAGGAGGGGTGTGGTCAGGTCGCCTGTTCTGACGCCAACGTTTGGGGTTCGGCTCAGATAGAACGTGGCCGAAGTCAGATAAGCTGTACCTGAAAGGTACTCGATAACCCTTATTGCCGACCGCGGGGGGAAGCAAGTATCGGTGGGCCTCCGCTTAGCCGATCGGTAGGTGAAGCGAAGTACTTAGTAAGGTACCTACCTACCTACCTACCTACAGACGTTGTAGAGGTAGGGCCACTTGCATCCGTGATTCATCCTATCTCACCTTTTGCGTCCCTAGGCACCTTGTCAAATGAACTGAAATGAACAAAAAGCGAGTTATTCGTGTCTTGAAGTTTTCCCCGCTGTAGTATAAGTTCGATATGCTATATGCATGATTATCCATAGAATATGGTAATTAGGTACAACAAAAACAGCCGAGTACCAGGCTTGGCTGGCGGCTGGCGGCTGGCGCCTTCGAGCTGATCAGTGCACGCACGTAGATTCGATGCTCCTAGCCCATCCGATACCTACCAGCGAAGGTACATGCGACGGGGGGGGAGGGCGCTGCTCGATAGCGCTGAAGACCGAAGCTGGCCCTCGCAATTTCCAACTCTATACCAGCTGAAGCCGGCTAATGACCTTAGCTCGCGTGAGCACACTCTTGTCGCTATACCAACAACCACCCGTATTTCTGGGCTGGAATGCTGCAACTGCACCATAGCCACTGCACTTCTCACAAACCCGCAACTCCTCAATTTGACCACATCCCCAATTCAGAACGGCCGTCCCCATCGACCGACGTCGTTCTCGATAACCGCAAGCTTGCTTACTCTCATGACATGCTTTGAAGAAGTAAGGACAGGAAGGACCATTTCATCTCCAGGTACAGCTTACATCGAGCCACCCCTGCTGCATATCTCAACGCCAGTCTCATTCACAACCAACCTCACGACACGACATGGCGTCGCTGTCGTATGCCTCGGGCGTTTTCGCCATCGTTACGTGGCCCGCGAAGATCGCATGGAAACCCGTGGCCCTGTTCGTCAACATGATTCTCGTCTTGTTTTCGCCCATCGTACTTATGGCATCCTATGTCATCGGATGGGGCCAGGCTTTGCTTGATTTCATAGCTAGTCTCCAAGTGAGTCGTCCATCCCTTGCAACGCACTTCATCTATGATGGCGCTAACACACCCACAGCCTCTTTATACCTTTGTATGCTTCCTCGCTCTTCTTCGTAGCTGGGCAGTTTATTTGCTTACACCCTCATCAGCTGGCATGCGGCGCCTGTATCGGTATTGTCGCTGGTCTGACCATGTCATGTACGTCTGGTATAATCACCACAGTCTTCGGCATGCATGACGGCAGGTCGAGGTCTCTCTCTCCGACACCAATGCCTTCGACACCTTTATCAGAACGACCGGGAACAGGTAAGACCGAAGACTCTTCTTCCTACGAGACAGACTGGCACATCCTCAATAAGCCGCCCCCCAAGAGGCGGAGACGGACACCAGGACTCTGGTCGCAGACGATTCACGAGGAGGACGATGACGATTCCGAGATTTGATCATGTGATTTGGAGTTTCTTTGCGTATACCATACCGTACGCAGCAGAGAGGGTGGCTATCATTACCTGAGAATCGCTTTCAAAAATGCCAACCCTGCGCGGGAATACGCCTCCTGCCCTCCCAAACGCCTGTTCTTGTGCTTCGCCGAGCTACTCGCCCTGTCCTCCGATATTATAGTCTCTTGTGATACTGGCAGCAACCTCACCTGCGATACATATCCCGATCCCGCTCACGCTCCCTGATCGGTGAGCGGCTACGGCTCCTCGTCCGGCGATCCCAATCCCGGTCGTGCCACCTCTCATCCCTGCTGTTACGACGACGGTCGCGTGGCGGCCGGTCATCCCGGTGTCGAGACGCATCATCCCTGTAACTTGGGATGTACGTATCTACGTCGGGTGCTCTTCCTCCCCGACTCCTAGGTCGTCTATCTCGATCTCTGTCCCGGAAAGCATCGCGGTCCATAGGCCCGCCGTTGACGTACTCGGGCGGGGGTGGCCTTGGCGGCAAGCCTCTGTCTCGTTGCCAGGCTGGTCTGCGCTCGTCCCCGTTGCGGGGGGCTCCAGGCAGGTTGTGGCTACGGTTACCGTTCACGCCGTTGCGGTTGTTATAGGCGTCGGCGTTATTGAAACCGGCATTCGCGCCGTGTGCTTCAGGCCCCATGCCCACCGTGCCCCCTTTTGGCGCAGGTGGCAGCTTCGCCTGGCGGTCGTGGAACTTCCGCCTATCCAGTTCGTGGCTGTCTTCGAACGTTGGGAGGTCGCCCGGTTCGGCTGGCATGGGAGCCATCTTGAAGTACGGGTGATTGAGGGCGTCACCGGCGTTTATACGAGTTCTCCAGTCAAGTTTAAGGAGCTCCTTTAGCAAAGAAACAGCACCAGTCCCATACTCTCTGAATCTGTTGGACAAGCTGCCGGGTCGCGGGCGCGGTGTGACGACCTCGGCACCAGGGAGCGTGTTGAACAAGGGCATGCTTTCAGGTGTGGGTGAACCCATCAGATCCCAAATGATTTCGAGTTGGTGAGTGTCACTCTCGCCTGCCAAGATTGGCTTTCCAACAAGCATCTCGCCAAAGACACAGCTATCAAAGATGTCAGTATTTCGTGGCACGATGCAGATGCACAGGCGCAAAACTTACCCAACACCCCAGACGTCAATAGCGGTCGTGTATCTCTTCAAATGAAGCAACAGCTCGGGGGGTCGGTACCATCTAGTGACGACCAGGCCGGTATACTCTCTTTTCCCCTCGCCCGCGCCATGGCCTGGCTTTGGCGTCGGTCCTTCGTAGTGTCTTGCGAGACCAAAGTCAGCGATCTGGAGGATGCCCTTGTTGTTGATCAAGAGGTTGGCAGCTTTCATATCTCGGTGCAAAATGTGGTTTTCGTGCAAGTATCGCAGCCCTTCGAGAAGTTGCAGCATGTAGCATTTGATTTGAGGCTCGGTGAAATGAACAGAGGGGTTGTCAAGCAGACCGGACAGATCGTGATCCATGTACGGGGTGGCCATGTACATTATGGGCCTTTTGCGCTTGTCGCCTGTGACAATCCGGGTCAGGAATTGCTGCTGGCGAGATGGGTAGTTGAGCATAAGCGACTTACTGGCTCTCTGAGGGTGCTCCACGGCCATGTCAACGAGCTGCAAGACGTTTTTGTGGGAGAGCAGCTTCAGAAGTTTGATTTCGCGCAGTGCCGTGATGGGGAACTATCGCCCGTCAGTTGATGCCCCCCGCCCCCCACCCCCCCGGGTGTTCGGGATTGGTATCACACGTACGCCGTCCTTTTCGTGATGCATGATGATTTTCTTGAGAGCTACATGGGCGTTCGTCTTGCGAGATCGCGCTCGATGGACTTCACTGCAGGTTGTCGATTAGGATGATGACCAGGAACGCGGTGGCTGCAAGCGAACTTACCCAAAGGTACCCTCGCCCAACTTCCCGAGGAGCTCGTAGTCGGTGATGCGCGAGCATCCCTGGAAACTCGATTTGGGGCGTTGATGTTGTATCGCAAATGTCCGAGGCGAGACGCCGCCATTGTGTGCGCTGGAATCCATGATGGTTGCGAAGCACGGCGAGATGCGCCTGTCGCGATGGAACTTGGCTTGCTCGATTAAAGCTTCTGGCGGAGGTTCGGGACTAACAGGGAAGGGCGGCTAAACGGATTGCATTGCTATTAAATCACCGTATAATATAGCGGTCGGTCGTATATGGGTGTCGTAGGTGTTTCTGTGGTGCTAAATGAGCAGACTGCTTACTGCATTTGTTGTTCGGAATCAGCTTGCATTAGGTAGGTTGTTGAAGACGGGTTAGTGTCTGGGCGGTGTCTGTGGCAGAATCCCAACGTGGTGCCATGGTGGTTAGAACCAAAAAAAATCGCAGAAAATCCCTGGTCCTGCGTGGTGGGTCCTTGCGCTACAGCGTCTTTATGTAGGTACCTAGGGTACGTATCCCCCACCCTCCAGTACCAGTGGCAGGTTCGATTCGGAAGTAACATGCGCACGTGCATGCGTCATCGTCTGAAGGTCGAGTTTGGCAAACAACTCAAACCAATACCTGGAGAGACTGATTCAACTTGCCTTCCAGAGTTTTGTCCCCAACTGGTTAGACAGCAAGCCTTGCACAGCGGGGACGTGGCTTTGGTTATGGGTACAATACTTGGTCCATCCACCACATCCACCGGGCTATGGTCAGCAACTCCTACTTCATCGCTGTCTAGACCGGCCATGCCTGGCTTCTGGAGACGGTCACGCTGCGGCCGTGGTCGTTCTGTTACTTAATCATTACCCCTCCAAAACTCTGCCTGCCATCCGCTATCGGCTCTTGTCCCATCTTCTCTACCCCACGATACTAGAGTTGTCGCTAGCTTCCGTACCCTTTTCCGTCTTATCATACGATAAGGCGTCCCCTCGAAAGTGCGAGGGACATCGTTGGTATTTGCCCGCATTCCCATGTCTTTCCTTATCTGGTCCTTGGGTCAAACACAGGACAGGCACGCATTAACTTAATGTCAGCTCTGCTAAGGTTCTGCCAGTCCGTTGCCGTATGCCGGACTCTCCCAAGTGTCTTTTCTCACAAATGACTTGTTGACTCGCCCTCAGTCTCCACTCGCGTGCTTTCGCCATCCATCGCTGACCGCTGTCGATTGCAACTTCTCGTAGTTCGTTTCCATTAGACAAAATTTACAAAATTTTGCACAACCCGTGGCGCTAGCCAACTGTTGTCGCCTTGTTCTCCATACAAAAGCCTCCTGCCTCTCCATTTTCCCCCCATGCCCTTCAACTTATCTGTGGAGGCTCTTGTATCTGATAACTCTCAACTCCCAACTTCACCGTTCGCCCTTTCTCTGACTTTCTGTCATCTCCTCCCTAACGAAACTCACCATAGTCATCGCATAATTGACACGTGCAATGGCTTTCGAACCCACCGCCGAGAGGCTCCTGCCGGCGTCCAACTACCCGGAGTCTCGAGTCCTCATTATCATGACGGGCGGGACCATATGCATGCAGCCTACCGCTGACGGACTCCAGCCTATTGGGGGTTTCTTGAAGAATGCCATGGCTCCGCGCCCCTCGTTCAATGACAAGTCGTCGCCTCCAGGTATGTCGTTCTTGAGGGTACCATACACCGAAAGAGATGAGGAATGTCGTGAAAATGGGCAAGAACTAGGGTTTCAGCAAGCCCAAGGATTCATGTGCCTCGAACTCAAGAGTTTATGTTGTACTTGAGTGACATCTCACATCTAATGTGACTCAATTTGGCGGAGTCCATGCAATGTTGGATTTTGCTAACAAACTACAGTCCAGCTTGACGCCATCAAGGACGGCCAAAAAGTCGTGCTTGACAGTTTGAGAACACCGCCAAGCGCCTACTCCCGCCACATTCGCTACGGCGTGCTGGAGTTCAATCCTCTGCTGGATTCAAGCTCCATCTCAGCGGAGGGCTGGACCGAGATCGCGCAGACCATCCGGGAGAACTATCGCCTCTTCGACGGGTTTGTTGTTTTGCACGGCACCGATTCTTTGTCGTACACGGCCTCGGCTCTTTCTTTCATGCTTTCTGACCTAGGCAAGCCTGTCATCCTCACAGGCTCCCAGGCCTCCATCTTCGCCCTTCAGTCGGACGCCGTCGACAACCTCCTTGGCTCGCTCATCATCGCAGGAACCTTTGTCATCCCCGAGGTCGGCCTGTTCTTCCACCACAAGCTGTTCCGCGGCAACAGAACCAGCAAGGTTTCGTCCGCTGCTTTCGAGGCCTTTGCCAGCCCCAACTGCGAGCCCCTAGCCAAGGTCAACGGGTTGGGTATTGATGTCAACTGGCCCATTGTGTTGAGGCCCACTAGGATCGCCGAGCTTCAGGTCACCAACCACCTTGACACCGCCCACGTCGCATGTCTTAGAGTGTTTCCCGGTATCCGTCCAGAGATGCTCGATTCGGTTCTGCGCGTCCCCGATCTGCGCGGCCTCATCCTTGAGACCTTCGGCATGGGCAACGCTCCTAGCGGCATCGACGGCAGCTTGACCAAGGTCATCAAGGCGGCTGTCGACCGCGGCGTCATCGTCGTCAACGTCAGCCAGTGCATGAGCGGTTTCGTGTCTCCCGTCTACGGCCCCGGAACGGAACTCGGCCGCGCTGGTGTCATATTTGGCCTCGACCTCACTGCCGAAGCGGCCTTGACCAAGCTGTCTTACCTGCTCGCCATTCCGAACCTCTCGACCGCCGAGGTCGGCGCGCGAATGTCGCAGTCGCTGCGCGGCGAAATGACCGAAATGGCACTCCCGGTATTTTCGCACCCATCTGGCTCACTCGACTCGGTCGTATCCCGGCTAACGGCCTCAGAATCGGCATTTACCGTCCTCGGCTACGCCATACGAAATGGCGATGTCCGGGCGGTGAGAGACATCTTGGACAACGACGGCCAGCGGGAGCTCCTGAAGATGGCCGACTACGCCGGCAACACGGCTGTCCACTTGGCCGCCGTCGGACCCGACCTCGAGATCCTGCGCGAACTGCTGACGAGGGGGGCCAGCGTGCACGCGCGGAACCGCGCTAACAACACGCCGCTCTATCTCGCGGAAAAGACAGGCAAGGAGGAGTGTGTGCAACTGCTCAAGGAAACGGGGGCGCACTTGTGGCAGGAAGAGGAGGCTATTCTAGGCTCTGTTCAAGCATCTGCATCTGCATCTGGGGGAGTTCAAAAGTAAGAGACTGGAAATAGTCGTTGTTTGGTAATCATTTTTGCGGGCGTTCCTTAAGGTCCATTTTTAGGGGTTGGATTTCCAGCGACAACGAAGCGAGACAACACAACGCATTGTTTGCATTGAAGTTCAGATACAGTTGATGGTTTGGTCCATTTGGGGCGAGACAGGCAGCGCCCCGGATGGTTTCCGTAAGATTACGCGTAGTACGGAGAAGGCTGAACGGCAGATGATGATATTCCTCGCATAACTCCACTTGCATTGTTTCCAGTTGAGTAAGCTGACTTAACTGACGGGGCTTACCAGTTGTCTGACGCCGTCGACGGCAAGTATCCCGGAAGTTGAGTAAAGGGTCTTTTTCGAACCGCTTCTAGCTTTACCTGGCTATCTCAGTCTACTTCAGGGACCCAAAGTTTCAGCTCTGGTGAAAAGAAGGGAGTTCGAAGTCTAAATAGTCTGGGGTGGGACTCAAAGCTTGGCTTCGGCGACTGAAGGTTCAAGGTTTCGTGCACCGGTGACTTTACACAATGCCACTTGCCGCTCGCCGATACTGTGCAAACTTTTTTACAACATGTTTGCTGCCATCTCGCAGTCGTTATTGACAAGACCAAGAAGAGGGAGCCACTGTTTCTGAACCTTTTCGTAGGCATTCCTCACAGGCGCTCTTATTGCGTCGTCATACTGCTTCCGTCCCGAAGTTATGTTTCTGGTCGCCAACACATGGGCCACGCCAAATATTGTAGCGGATAAAAATGAGATGCAGAATTTCTTGAGCTGCGGCCACTTGTTTGGAGTGTCTTTGTCGAGAATGCCAATATGCATCGTGTAAGGCGGTGCACACGGTGCTAGCCGTGTCCGGGTTACCGAGTCGGCCCCACAGTCGATCGGCGCCGCAGCTCCACTCAAAATTTTGGGAAATTTCCCATTTGCACCCGCAATCGAATGCTTCAACAACCGTCATTGACTCGACAGAGGACTCGACACCGCCCATTCCCCCCCTAAAGCTCGGAGACCGCTTCGACGATCGTCAAGGATTCGGAATCACGAGAATAACGGACCTCAATCGCCTTGACGGAAACCTCCATTCGCCCCCCTCCCAGACCCCGTCCGACCGAATATCGCAGCCCTCGCACGACCATCAATAACATCAAATAAAATAAAAATGTCCGATTCAACACAACCCGCGGGATCCTCCCCGGCCCTCCCGCAGACCCCTCCCCTCATCCACAACACCGCCATCGCGGCCTCGATACTCTGCCCGCTCATCATGCTGATGCCTCCGCGGCGGGTCGACTGGCGCTTCTTCATGCTCACGACGGGCTTCTCAGCCTCGACGAACCAGCTCGCCTACGACTGGACAGGCCAGTCCATCTACCAGCGTGTGCAGTCGCGCTTCGCGCGCATGTTCCCCACGGCGCTGCCCGAGCAGGCCCAGCGCACCAAGCAGCTTCTTCGCGAGGAGCGCATGCGCCGCGAGGGGCTGACGGAGGAACAGATGCGCGCCATCGAGTACAAGAAGCGCAACCTCGCGCAGCGGTTGTGGTACGGCAGCGAGCCCGAGGACTGGGACGCAAAAAGAGGCGCCGAGCACGCCAAGGCGCTGGCCGAGGGCAAGGGGCTGGGCGACCTGATCATAGAGCAGGTCTCCGAGGTCTGGAGCAGCGCCAAGAAGGACGAGAGCAAGAGGGAGGGCGGTGATGATAATGAGAAGAAGGGGTGAGGGGTTGGGGGAAGGGCGGCAGGGAGACGCCGTGTAGGATTACCAACACAGGAGATCGAAGCTTGGCTGTCACCAGCGCATGTGGCGGTTGAAACGCAGTCACACCTGACGTTCGGAAGATAGAGTCGCTGGGAGGTATCTCTGGTTCGTTGACCATTTCCCCTAGGCATTGTACATTACTATTTAACCGAGCATTTCAAACAAACAAACCGACCAGCATTGGACGATTTGGACGGGGTCGAACGACGTATGTATGTTGTTTTCGCCACAAGATGCAGAACGCTTCTGCTCGCTATATACTTTTTCCGACTGTTTCGTTCCCCCCTTGACATTACCCGCTGGAAGCCACTATGCAGTATTTTATCTTTCGCTTCGTCTTTTCCACCCTGCCCCACGCCCTTGTGCCCATTACTCCTCACAACGCTTGATTCCTTCCGGATGTCGGCGGTCCGTCGAGCCGCAGTTCGGCCAGCTTCGCCCCTAGCTGCCTTCCTGGCGGGCTCTTAGGGCCTCTTTTAGTTTCTGCTTCTTTATCTGCTTCTGCTTCTCATAACTGTTGGTTTTGTGTCCTGTGAGAAGCTTACCCTTTGCATTGGACCGAGCCGACTCTTTCTTGGCCGCCTTCTTGGCCGCGCGTGCCTCGGCCCTCTCGTCAAACTGTGTCGTCCACGCCGACAGCAGGGCGTCCACCTCGGCCTGGCGGTCGTCCGAGTCGACCGCGATGCCGAGTTCTGTCTTGATAGCCAGCCGCCGGATCTCAATCTGCATCAACCGCCGCCGCGCGGCGCGGTTGAGGCCCTGGTGTTGCGAGTCGGCCCCGCTGATCGAGCTGGGTGCGTTCGATGTGGTGTCGCCCGCCACGGATGTGTTCTTGGCCTCAAACTTGGTGGGTTTTACATCGATGATGAATGGACACGGCTCGGCGTCGGTGGCGGGTACCGCAGCCGAGGAGACGGGCTCGCTGGGGGTCTTTGTCTCTGCCGCCGCAGCCTCTGGGACATTCTCTTCGGCCTTCTCGTCCGTCCCCTCGACGTTGCCCGCCTTCTTGGGAGTCTTCTTTTCCGTCTTCTTTCTTCTTGGCCTCTTCTCCTGACTGTTCTTGGTGGGCGACGCGGGTTCGGAATCGGGGTTCGGTGTGCTAGCGAGCGAGGAGATCTGCGAGCTCCCTTGCGCTGCGAGCTCCTCACGTCTTTGTTTCCTACGCGCAGCTCGTTCGGCTCGGGCAGCGGCCGCTGCTTGTCTCTTCTCGGCCGGGGTCGGGGGGACGTCTACATCCATGGCGTCGGTCGATTTCACAACATCAGCCTGCTTTTGGTGGGGTTAGAATGGCGGGCGGTTGAGAGACTCTGGGAGTCAGGCGAACCGTAGGTGCGTTGAGCTTGGCGCCGCCGTCCTCCCTGTCGGAGTCGGATTCAGCTTCGTACGTTTTCCTGCCCATTGTTTCAAACAGATGTGTGAGCTTTGTCGTTTGCTCGTCTGTGGGCAATTTTGTCACGCGATGGAGAAAGAAATTCTATCTACCATGCGACCGTTGGCTAGGTACCTAGGTAATTAAGGCTCCCCCAAGCGAGGGAAATAAAAAAATAAAAAAAAAGTTCACGGGCAGGGGTCCTTTTTATCTTATCACCACGTGACAAATCACATTCCGTTCTAACGGCCGACACGTTCGCGGAGTTCGGTGGTACCTATGGCCAACGTCGCACGGACTGGAGACTACTAGGTACCCAAGCACAAGCCTTCGGCTCTTTCGGTATGTCACGGCGGGGTAGGGCTGTTCGAGGTCCCCAAGCATTGCCCGTAAAACGCTTGCTTTGCAGGACCGGCAAGGTAATGAGCATCGGCTCAGTGCCAATATTCCGTACATGCGCGAAAATTAAGAATTATAGCGGAGAAGACTCCTATGTTGTACTGAGTACGTCATCTCGCGAGCTCGGACGAGTTCTCGCGTCTCTCATGTAGTGGAGGTGACATGCCTCCACTACCAGCAGCTTGTGAGTGGCTGACTGCCGAGCCACCAGTTGTCGTCAGTGCTCCAGGCCTGCCGGGTACCCCATCGGTGAGCTGACGGCCTGGGTGGTGCGGTCTGCGGTCAGCTGTTTGGGTCTCTCAGCTGACGGGAGAGGAGAAGGTTGACGAAAACAATCTCTTCGGACAAGCCAGTCTTAGGTTTCACTCTTGATTTACCCCATCTATCCCCGGCGCTTCGTCTTTCAGACTCAAAGTAAGTTGTTTTTGGAAATGTGTTAAGGCACCTGGAGAAATCGACTAGGCAGGGTCGTCCAGACTGAGATGCGATGAACCCACCCTGTCGGATATGAGATACTTGGTTCAGGATGCTCGCAATATCGCGGGTGCCGGGAATGCCATATTCCGGTCCTTAGATTTCATCGGCAAGGTATACTGCAGCAAATATGTTAGTTAGGGACCGCAGAACGGAATCATCGTGCTATGGAGTAGCTCGAACAATGGACGATGGAAAGATGGAGGTTATTTGTTGCAGCATGGACAGGTCCATGTCGAACAGCGGCATGACGAGCAATGGGATGATGAGATGGAACGAACGCCTCTACCCGGGGGCGTTAGTAAGCCCACCAGGTGTTGATGCTCACACAACGCCTTAGAATCACCGGTATCTCAAGGGTTTATGCCTCTCTGGAGGGTATGGTAACAGTAGGCTGCAGACGCTGCATGGATCGGCAGTCAGTCGAAAGCCTGCACTAGGGCGTACATATAACAAACATTTTATCATACGTCGTTGCTTCTCCGAGTTACTTGGATGTGATTGCAATTTGCTGTTCTGGCTTGTGGTTGGGATTTGGAGTCGCTGACAGTTGGCAGTCCTATGCGGATCTGCAGATGAAGCGAGACAAGTTATGTACTGTTTGTCAGGCGTGCCGGGTCCACTAAAGAAACAATCGGATACATGCCTACCTGCCTACCTACCTAGGTACCATGTACCTAGGAAAATAATACTGGCCAACGGAAGGTGGCAGCAGCGAAGGAAGAGGAGGCAGCGTGGAAAGTTAGTGTGCAAGTGCAGCAGGCGTCACGACGGGTCGGCAGGCTGCTTACGCATGTCACTGAAACCTGTGTGCCCCATATTTCCAAACATAGCACAGCTGGAGATGCAGAGCTGAATGTGCATGCTACCTAGTGTAGCTTGCTTGTTGGCCAATACAAAAGGGCTGCAGCAGGAGAGACTCAGAGAGCCGTGTGTGGATGCCTCCTTCTGACCTCTGGGAGGTCATGCGTGATCGACGCTGCCACTTTCGTCGTACAGTCGTGTACTCAAGGGGAAGGAAGAAAGGGGGGAGGGGGGGATAAAAGGAAGAAAAAAAAGGACTCGGTGGAGGGAAGGAGGCTGGCAATGCTGACACAGCCTCAAAGCCGGGACTACTGCAAGCCAACAGCACCCTGCTTTGGGCTCTCCTGTTTGGTGGTTGCGCCCTTGTGCACGTTGCTCGTTCCCGTCATTGGCACCCACATCCCCACTCATTCATAGGCTCTAAGTCTGTGAGGGGGCGGCGGGCAGTGTTTGATGTTCCAAATGGCCCAGTGTATTTGTACGCAGTGCCATGTACGCGTAGTATGTACGAATACATACGCATGCTCGTTGCTCCAACCACCAGTCACTTTAGGCTCTCACTTGGCGGCCTGGGCAAGAGAAACCACCTGTGTGCAAGTAAGTATAAGTACATTTCCAATCCAAATACATAGTACAAGACGGGGAACGCTTGTGTTCCAAAACAGAGTCGGTTTAAAACAAATAAACCTTCTCGCATCCCCCTCTTTGCGGCGTTGGAACGTGCCTTGCTCTTTCTACTAGATTCATCCCTCGACTAACATGCCATTGAAGCACCTGGTACTCCCTTCACTCGTTCTTCTATAATTTCTAGTTACCACCAGTCATCACGAGGCAGACCAACCTTGTGCGCCTCAACACTCAGCATCGCCCGTTTTTCCTTGCAGGAACGGCCATCCGAAGTGGTGTATTAGCTTGGATTGTGCACAGGCATCTTCCAGTCCTAATCCATCATCGACTTCGCCTATTTGTACCCGCACTGAGCTTAACCTGCAATCGCCTCGCGACATCACACACAGTCCCTCCAGATAGCGCACCATCGGCCTGGTCAAATAGAGACGGGCTAGAGCGAGACGTCGGATAGTCGGAAGTAATTTACTTAGTACGGCCCACCGCACGCCCACGGATACCTCACTCATCGGCGTCCACCATTCATCCATCCACTCATTCCCGTTTCCGCCCAGCTAGCCGTCCATTAACCTGGTTCACCTCGTCGAACAAATACCCACGACCCCCCCGACCACACACACTCACACACACACCTCTTATCAACCTCCCGCTGTCACATTTCTCCGCGTTTTATCTCTCATTCCGGTACCTGAACCATTCCCCAACTCGCACTAGTCTGCCTCACTCCAGCCCGACCCAGTCCGACCAGGCCCGGCTCTTCAAGCGAAATTCGACCCCGAGAGAGAAGCAAGAAAAGAAAGGAGGGCAACAAGGTCACCCACATTACCCTTCCCCGGCCTGATCTAATCCTATTTCCTTTGGCGATTGGCATCCCAATACCCACCACATCATGGCTTCCAACGATTACTATCACGGCAGCAAACCGCCGTCAGGAGCGACTCCCTCACCTGCCCCTTACTACAGCGGCGCATACAACAACAACAACAACAACATCCCTTCCACCAGCTCCACTCCTGCTCCTCCATACAGCTCAATACCGAACGCGCCCGGTGCCAGCCAACCGCCACTGCGCCAAAACACCGTATCCCCCTTCGAAACTGTATTCGACGACCACGTTTACCCCGTAGACTCGACCCAGGACGGTTTCCGGCACAACCCCCACAGCCAGAGCCCCCAGGGTCTGAACAACATGAACATCGCTTACACTGGTCACGGCCAAACGCCGTACAGCACGCATGACATTCATCAGTCGAATCCCTACGCGCAGCAGGACACCGGCTACTACGGCCACTCTTCCGTCTCTCCCGATTCCAGCAGACCGAATGTGGCCGACGATATTCCTCTGCAGAGCCGGCAGCCGACGCAGCCGCACAAGGACGTTGAAACGAACGACACTGACCACGTCTACGATGCGCCGCAGGGGTCCCGACGCTCCAAGAGTCAGCGCGACAAGAAGAAGGTCGGCTTTGGTCAGCTAGGCATGTTTGGCGCCGACAGGAAGGGTATCCCGTGGGTTGTTTACTTTTTCACCCTGGTTCAGATTGCAGTCTTCATTGGTGAGATTGTGAAAAATGGTAAGGAGACCGCAGAATGGCACGACTGTAAAGCCGCATGCTGACTTGCCGCCGCAGCTCAACTGACAGGCTCACCGATCATGACAAAACCATCATTCAACCCCATGATCGGACCCTCGACGTACGTGATGATCAATATGGGCGCTCGATACGTTGCCTGCATGCACAATGTCAAGGGTATCCAAGATTTGGGCCAGCCCATCACCTGGCCTTGCCCGAACTCGACCTCGAACGATGCCAGCAACCCTTCGAACCAATGCGGCTTGAGCGAATTGTGCGGTTTTGGTGGCGTGCCCGAGCCTACCTACACCGATATCAACCAGTCGCCAGAGCCCAACCAGTGGTTCCGCTTCATCACGCCCATTTTCCTGCACGCAGGTCTCATTCACATTGGGTTCAACTTGCTCCTACAGATGACGATAGGGAAAGAGATGGAGATAGCTATCGGCTCGATTCGGTTCTTCTTGGTATACATGAGCGCCGGTATCTTTGGTAACGTCATGGGAGCGAACTATGCCGGCGTCATGGCCGCATCGACGGGTGCTTCGGGCGCGCTCTTTGGTGTCATCGCTCTTACTCTGCTCGACCTCTTGTACTCATGGAAGGACCGGCGCAGCCCTGTCAAAGATCTGATGTTCATCATGTTGGACGTTGTCATATCCTTTGTGTTGGGACTCCTACCAGGCCTGGATAACTTCGCCCATATCGGTGGTTTCTTGATGGGCCTGGCGCTTGGCGTCTGCGTTCTGCACTCTCCCAACTCCCTGAGACGGAAAATGGGAGCTGAAGACCCGTCCTACGCCTCAATGCAGCTCAATCCTAATCAGGGCCCGCCCCCGTTCTTGAAGAACCCAGTAGGGTTCTTCAAAGGCCGGAAGCCACTCTGGTGGGCTTGGTGGCTGGTCAGGGCCGGCTTTTTGCTGACCGTCATCATCGTCTTCATTGTTTTGCTCAATAACTTCTACATCTACCACAACACTTGCAGCTGGTGCAAGTACCTTAGTTGTATTGTAAGTGTCACCCAATCAATCTTCGGCGGCAGTCTGCTAACCCAGGAATAGCCTGTCAACAACTGGTGCGAGCTTGACAACTTCAAAATCACGAGATCTTGAAAAGATCTTGAAGGGTCAATGTCATTACACAATCAACCGCACTTATGATGCGCGAGGTCACCCATTTCTTTTTTGCTTTGTTTTTGAGAAGGGGGCTTCATGGTTTGCATTGCTCAGCGACGGCGTCTGGTTAAAGATGGGTATTTCACGAAAGGGACAATGTCTACCCGCCTGGTCCAAACAGAGACGAACTGCCTCGGACGAGTCATACATAGGTAAAATGGCAAGGAGGATTGGCACCTGGCTTGTACTTGACGACAGCCGACAGACTAGTGGTCTTGGTAGCAACAAATCCGCCGACGCGTCACGTGTTACTGTGGTGCTATCTTGCTATCTCGCAGATTTGATTGGCTGAACGAAGTTACATATTCAAAACTCCGGCCGGTCCTAATAGGATTTAAATACACATGGCATTTTCCCAGGGCAACTTTGTTATTATTTTCTTGACCTTAGAATGTGAACCAGCTGCCACGGTCGGACCTCTGTTCGAGGGGCCCTTCAACGAAGACCTAAGATCGCTCAACCGCGCCAAAGCATGTGTTTCATCAACGTAAGTAACGTCCCCAAGCTCTCTGCCAACATTCCCCTGATGATCTTCTATATGCATGGCTTGCTGAGCGGTCTTGACCGGCCGCCGTTGATGCATCCTAAGAATGAATATCTGAGGAAGGGCTCAATAGCCCATCATTTGTTGTCCCCGCTGTTTGCAGCTACGAAACAGTGCTAACCAATGGGAATTCTAGTCCTACGTGTCAATCCCGCGAAAGACCAAGAACTGGTAAGCTACACGTTGCAATGTCACGACGCTCACAAGGAAAACACTGTCGTTATTATGTTTATTATTACCAGTCTCCCCCCTTCTATAGACAACCGACGTAATTTGATGATCCAAGACGTGCATGTATGCATGTATGTATGTGTATTTGTCGATTGTCCTAGAGGCCGACATCTGTGTTGCCAAACGAGAATCCTCGAATCAAGCTTCATGTAACGAGTATCGCAGATGGCCTCTAACTGAAACATTCTTGATGATCTCAAGGCTGATATTGTGCTCTCTGGCGCCGAGCTGCTTAAAACCGTAGACCCAATGGCGGTGGTGAACGATGCTACCCAGGGGAAAGAGGACGCGTTCATCATACCTCCTTAGTCATCACGTCGCGGTCCCGTTAATTAGTAAGAGTGGGTCTTTCACGTCACGTCGAGCTGCGGCGCGTCGCGAAATCCACCTTAATTGATTTGCACAGGTCCCCTCTCGTAGCAACAACCTAACAACCCTATTCCGATCTACTTTATTTTACTATGTGCTCTGGCTGGTAACCTCTGCTCAACCTCACAGCAAACGCCGCCGCACACCCACAATGGCTACAGTTCTCCCCCAGAAGCGGGTGCTTGGAGAAACACCAAGCACCCGTCGCAACATCCCGTCGACGCCGTCATCCCTCAAGAAGCGCAAAGTCGAAGGCTTCTCATCCTCGCCTGCACACCGCTTCGGCTCCCAGAGGGACGCCAAGGGTCTCCCGGGCTCTAGTCAACCGAAGAGCGCCTTCGAGTCCGAAGTTCTTGAGAAACTGAGCCAGGATATTGCCGACCGCAAACAGAACAATACCGAGAAGGACCAGGCATGGGAGCGGCCCCCCCTCGTGGACTTCGACCCAGCGAGAGATAATCTCACCTTCCAGCAGATTGAGGCTGAAGAAGGCAGTTTACATGGCGGTCGTGCCACAGTAAAGCTATTCGGTGTCACTGAGAAAGGCCACTCGGTGATGCTACACGTCACAGACTTCAAGCATTACCTGTACGTTGCCGCCCCGGTGGCGTTTCGGCCTGAAGACTGCAATGCCTTCAAAGCCTATCTTGAATCACAAGTGGCGCAACACCAACCATGCATTCACTCAGTTGCCTTCCTCATGAGGGAAAACATCTACGGCTTCCAAGGAAACGTCAAGAGTCCCTACCTGAAGATCACTGTCATGGACCCTAAGTTCATCAGCAGGGTCAGGACAACGATCGAGTCGGGCAATGCCAACTGGAAGGGAATGTGGAAGGGCATGGATGGCGGCGTCATGACGTTCGACAATATTCAATATGTCCTTCGTTTCATGGTAGACTGCAAGGTATGGTTGTTTTTTTCATCCCCCCCCCTTCATCCCGTGTTTGATCAACGAAATTAACTTTGCGTTGATCAGATCTTTGGCATGTCCTGGGTTGAAGCTCCCGCAACGAAATATCAAGTCCTGCCCCAGTCACAACGACAATCGAACTGCCAGATAGAAGCCGAAATCAGCCACCTCGACTTGATTGCCCATAAGCCAGTGGGAGAGTGGTCCAAGATGGCCCCCTTGAGAATCATGTCCTTCGATATTGAGTGCGCCGGACGCAAGGGTATCTTCCCCGAGGCAACGCACGACCCTGTCATTCAGATTGCCAACGTCGTAACAAGATACGGAGAGAAAAAGCCGTTCGTGCGGAACGTGTTCTGCTTGGATACCACCAGTCCTATCGTCGCTACGCAGATCCTGGACTTTGATAAGGAGGAGAAGATGCTTAGCGAGTGGCAGAAGTTTCTTATCAAGGTTGACCCAGACATCCTAATCGGGTACAATATTGCCAATTTCGATTTTCCCTACCTTCTCGACAGAGCCAAACATCTGAAAGTTGCGGGCTTCGAGTACTGGTCTCGTATTCCGAGCATGCCCTCTAGAGCCAAGGACACGAATTTCTCCAGCAAGCAGATGGGCAACCGCGACAGCAAAGCCACAAACACCAACGGACGCCTCCAGCTCGACTTGCTGCAGCTTGTTCAGCGCGACTACCACCTTCGCAGCTACACACTCAACTCCGTGTGCTCGCACTTCTTGGGAGAACAGAAGGAAGACGTTCACCACACAATGATTACAGAGTTGTTCAACGGAACCCCTGAATCACGTCGACGTCTCGCGCTGTACTGTTTGAAGGACGCCTACCTCCCCCAGCGGTTGATGGATAAGCTATCTTGTCTGGAAAACTACACGGAAATGGCCAGAGTCACTGGTATCCCCTTCAATTTCCTGCTATCCAGAGGTCAGCAAGTTAAGTTCATCAGTCAGCTGTTCCGTAAAGCCCTTGAGCAGAAACTCGTCATCCCCAACATGAGATCTGAGGGCAGCGAGGAACAGTACGAAGGTGCCACGGTCATTGAGCCGACTCGAGGATACTACGATGTACCCATTGCAACCCTCGATTTCGCCTCCCTGTATCCCAGTATTATGCAGGCCCACAACCTTTGTTATACGACATTGGTCAACAAAAAGGCGATTGAGAAATTCCAGCTCAAGAAAGATGATGACTATATCGTCACTCCTAATGGCGATACCTTTGTCACTGCCAAGAAGCGCAAGGGTCTCTTAGCTCAGATTCTCGAAGAACTGTTGGCGGCCAGAAAACAGGCCAAGCGCGAGCTTGCCATGGAAACAGATCCTTTCAAGAAGGCTGTGCTCAACGGTCGACAGCTGGCTTTGAAGATCAGTGCAAACTCCGTTTACGGACTCACAGGTGCAACGACGGGTAAGCTGCCTTGTCTTGAGATCGCCAGTAGTACAACAAGTTTCGGCCGTCAGATGATTATGAAGACAAAGGAGGAGGTGGAGAAGAAGTACTGCATCGCCAACGGATACTCCCACGATGCGCAGGTCATCTACGGTGACACTGACTCCGTCATGGTCAAGTTCGGTACCAAAGACCTGCCCGAGGCGATGAAGCTTGGTGAAGAAGCCGCAAACTACGTGTCTTCCAAGTTTGTAAAGCCCATCAAGTTGGAATTCGAGAAAGTGTACTACCCTTACCTTCTCATCAACAAGAAGCGATATGCCGGTCTGTACTGGACCAAGCCGGAGAAGTACGACAAGATGGATACGAAAGGTATCGAGACGGTGCGACGAGACAACTGTCTTCTTGTGCAGACTGTCATTGAGAAGGTGCTTCGCATGATTCTGATCGACCAAGATGTCCAGGGTGCCCAAGAGTAAGTTGGAGTCCCCGCCCCGAGGCACCAATAACGCATACACTGACACTCTCTAGTTACGTCAAGGACACCATCGCAGACCTGTTGCAGAACAAGGTGGACATGTCGAAGCTCGTCATCACGAAGGCGCTTACCAAAGAAGACTACGCCGCCAAGCAAGCTCATGTGGAGCTTGCGCAGAGAATGAAGAAGCGTGACGCCGGTTCGGCACCAGGTCTCGGTGACCGAGTGGCGTATGTGATGATCAAGGGCGCGGCAGGCTCCAAGAATTACGAAAAGTCGGAGGATCCCATCTACGTTCTCGAGAATAACGTCCCAATCGACACAAAATACTACCTGGACAACCAGCTTGCGAAGCCCCTGGGTAGGATCTTCGAGCCCATTTTGGGCGAGACCAAAGCGAATTCGCTCCTGACAGGAGCTCACACGCGGACGATTGCCGTATCGGCGCCGACAGTCGGAGGCCTAATGAAGTTCGCAAAGAAGACGCAGACGTGCATGGGATGCAAGAAACCGCTCAGGGGCAAGGAGGAGAGCGAGGGAGCTGTCTGCTCGGATTGCGCGCCTCGGGTCGGCGAACTGTACAAGAAGACACTGGACAAGGTATCGGACCTCGAGGTACGGTTCGGACGTCTCTGGACGCAGTGCCAGCGATGCCAGGGCAGCATGCACTGTGAGGTGATTTGCAGCAGCAAGGATTGCCCCATCTTCTACATGCGCATGAAGGCGAAGAAGGATTTGGAAGACGCAGGGAAGGAGCTGACGAGGTTCGACTTCGACCAGGCCGCAATCTGGTAAGACGTTTGCCAGGGCAGGGTATGGCGTGGGAGTTTGCACCACGCTGAGGGTTTTTTTTTTTTTTTTTGGAGGTTTTTTTTTAAATAAAAAAAAAACCCCTGAGCCGCAGGTGCAGCAGTGATGGTGTGGAAGTCTGCGCAGAGAGTCGCATGCACGTCGTTTCGAGTTAGGCGTTTGTTGGCGTTGACTAGTTTACAAGGCCCTTCTGATGGAGATTCACCGGATGGACAGAAAGGGCGAGGGAAAGGGGAACCATAACTTTACTGAGAGGAGAAAAACATGCATGCAATACGAGACTCGAGAATGGAGTACCATCGTCCATAACTCGGGAAGAATCGGGAGGGTGGGAAATTGGGACGAGTGGTTCTGTTCTGTATGTAGTGTGAAATGTCCGTAATAATACGAGGGGAAACAAGAGAGGAGAAACGAGTCTAGCCTGCGGCATTATTTCCACAGAAGGGGAAGATGAAGATATGCAAGATGGAGCTGGCCTTTCAGTAATTACCTCGGAGTACTACCGGAGGAAAGAAACCCCTCCATGTGAGCACAAACCCAGTTCCCTAAAACGAAGTAAAAAACCAAAAACAAAGAAAGAGAGAGATATCACCGGCATATACGGTTCATAGTCGATGTGCGATGTCGGCGGGGAGGGGGGATTGAGGAGAGACGGAGGGTTGCCGTCACATTCCGCCTGTCGGGTTACGTCGGACTTTCGACTCATCGTCAACATCACTTCCGATAGCGGAAGCGCAACCTGGAGCGCCGAAAAACGGCGCGGTTTTGCCAACCTATCCTGTCACGGCCAAAGGACCAAGGCTTTCCTACCCAGTCGCATCGAGCCGGCGCCGCATTAACAAGACTTACGAGTTATGATGATCAATTGGCATGTGTCCAACCTGTCGCAGGTCTCATCGCCTTCCCAGATTCTCTTATCTGACCCATGCAAGACACGCCGCCGCCGCGCCGTCATGGGCAGCAATGCAGCACCTCGTCCATCAAGGCATTCTCTGCGCGCGTCGATCTTGTGGCATCTGCTCCTAGCACTGCAAAGTTACCAGGAGATCACAAAGGGAAAAAAGTTCCCTCATACACCAAATTCCGTGTCTCGAATGTGGTGACCAATGACAGGCCGCCGATACGCAGCTGAGATAACGACTTGCAATCGACGTGGGAGCTAATCAAGTAGGCACTGCTGTCGTCTCTTGTTCGAACGGCACGCAGTAGTAGCATGCAAGTCGATCTACAAATGACATCGAGATGCGATGGGGGTGGCGCGGGATGCCGTCTCGGGCCCTTTCGATTATCGAGACAGGCGGGGCCAAGACAGGGGACCCATAGTGTCCAGGCGGAAAACATGTGCCAGCGGGACCGCGAAAGGAAGGCGAGGTGCCCAAAGGCCGCCGCACGCCATGGCAATCGTTGGGTGACGGCCCCCCAGGTTCTGGCTTGACTAGGGCACGCGCGCCGGCCTAGGTATTGATGACGGAGCCGATGGAGCAGACATGGTGATTCCTGTTCCGAATATGGAGACCCTTGAACGTGTCCGGGCCCTCATCCCTGGTCCCTGCGGTCTCCTGGTTCCGCCTCAACATGGAAAGCTGGGGTCGCCGCCTCCGGGATCGCAACGCGGCAACCTCCTGTCTCTTTGTGATGGCTTTGAATAATTCGCAGCCGCCGAGCAAATCAGAAAGCTGCATGAAGGGACCTGCCTCCCTGTCGCATGGCGTGGAAACCCGGGCCCCGGTCGCAGCACTCTGTTCAACCGAGACTCGTTGAATATTTTTTTACGTCAACCGCGTGGGTTCGCCCCGAGCTGTTTTGTGATGGCTAGGACAAATGACCCGTCTGTCACCGAATGAACGCGTAGCAAGGTGAGATACAGGTGAGGGAGAATTGCCTATCTCCGCGCCCCCCCACGGCCGAGCCGGACATGTCTTTGCTCGCGCGCTAGTCCCTGGTCCTCGCTGCATCTGTAGTCAACACCAATGGGGCGGCTCCCAAAGCTTGGAAGAGTCGACGACTAGGGTAGCGGGATGCCGCTAGACACTTCGCGGTCGGCAATCTGTGAGCTCTTACAACATTCGATTTGGCTCTGGGTTTTGATCGACGGGGCTCTTAGCTGCATATATAATCTTGCGGGCGTACCCTCCCCCTCGGTCCGGTAGACTTGGAACCTCATCAGCTTCTCTCTCTCTCTCTCTCTCTCTCTTACTCTCTCTCCCTCTCCGCCACCAACGAACTCTTACATACCTCTCGGAAACGTCAGTTCAACTTGGAATCGCCACTTTCATTCTCGGCCAGCCGCCAAAATGTCTAACCTTCCCACCGAGCCCGAGTTCGAGCAGGCCTACAACGGTATGTCGCTATATCGAGAGACTTGCGTGCTGCCTCAGACGAGACTGACAAAGATGAACAGAGCTGGTCAGCACCCTCGAGAACAGCTCCCTCTTCACGCAGTACCCCGAGTACAGGACCGCCCTCGAGGTCGTCTCCATTCCCGAGCGTGTCATCCAGTTCCGCGTTGTTTGGGAAGACGACAAGGGCAAGCTTCAGGTCAACCGTGGATACAGAGTCCAGTTTAACTCGGCCCTGGGTCCCTACAAGGGCGGTCTGAGGTTCCACCCTACCGTTAACTTGTCCGTCCTCAAGTTCCTTGGTTTCGAGCAGATCTTCAAGAATGCTCTGACGGGCCGTAAGTTCACCCGACAAACTGGAAGTGGAAGCGCTTTGCTGATTTATGTCTAGTCAACATGGGCGGTGGCAAGGGTGGTTCCGACTTTGACCCCAAGGGAAAGAGCGATTCGGAGATCCGTCGCTTCTGTGTTGCTTTCATGCGCCAGCTCAGCAAGCACATCGGCGCTGATACCGACGTTCCCGCCGGTGATATCGGTGTTTCCGGCCGCGAGATCGGCTGGCTCTTTGGCACCTACCGCCAGGAGCGCAACAAGTTTGAGGGTGTCCTCACCGGCAAGGGCCTCGCCTGGGGTGGTAGCTTGATCCGTCCCGAGGCCACCGGTTACGGCGTCGTCTACTACGTTGAGCAGATGCTCAAGTACGCCGGCAAGGGCACATTCGCCGGCAAGAGGGTGGCCATCTCGGGATCTGGCAACGTCGCACAGTACGCAGCGCTCAAGTGCATCGAGCTCGGCGCCACCGTCGTCTCCCTGTCGGATTCGCAGGGCTGTCTCGTCGCCGAGGGCGACGCAGCTTTCACTCCTGAGCAGATCGAGAACATCGCCAACCTCAAGGTCCAGCGCAAGGCTCTGACCGAGTTTGACCACAAGGGCTCCTTCATGTACATCAAGGGCGCCCGCCCCTGGACCCACGTTGGCAAGGTCGACATCGCTCTCCCTTCCGCAACGCAGAACGAGGTTTCCAAGGAAGAGGCCGAGGCCCTCGTTGCTGCTGGCGTCATTGCCGTCGCCGAGGGCTCCAACATGGGCTGCACCCAAGAGGCCATTGACGTCTTCGAAGCCCACCGCAAGGAGAAGGGCGCCGAGGCCGTCTGGTACGCCCCCGGAAAGGCCGCCAACTGCGGCGGTGTCGCCGTCTCTGGCCTTGAGATGGCTCAGAACAGCCAGCGTCTGAGCTGGACCCGCGAGGAGGTTGACCAGAAGCTCAAGGACATCATGACTGCCGCTTTCGAGAACGGCCTCAACACTGCCAAGGCTTACGTCAAGGGCGGCGAGGGTGAACTTCCCAGCTTGGTCGCTGGTAGCAACATCGCCGGCTTCGTCAAGGTTGCCCGTGCCATGCACGACCAGGGTGACTGGTGGAACTAGACGTGTACCGCCGGCAAAGTGTCAGAGATGGATGCTAAAAGAGGGTACGGATAAAAGCGACGGACAGACATGGCGATGGATTTGGGACTTTTTTTTTTTGTTATACCGTGAAAATGTACTTCGGAGCTGGCGTTGGTGGGAGGAATATCTGAGTTGTTTATATACCAATCAATTCGTTTTCAAGGGCATACCGGTCGACTAGACAAGCGATGACATGTTGCATCGGCTTTTGGTCTGTTCCGACGGTTCATGTCCTGGCTGAAATACCGAAGGAATGCTCAAGAGCCGGATCCTGCGAGCGGCGCCACCGTGAGAGGGATGGCGCCGATTATTGTGGGTGTGAAGGCCAGCCGCGATATATCGACAGCAACAGTCAGGCATGGGGGGCGGATTGGTCACAGGAGCTAACCAGCTTGACATATTTTCGCACTCTTATTGAGAGATAGAAATCCGGTACTGTGGAAATGACCAACAAGCACGATGCGCGATATAACCTGGCGGGCAGCAATGGTCGAGTCGGCTTGCGGTACGACGAGGAAGCGATTCGGGAAAGACGATGCTGGCACCTCTAAAGCAGCCACCCGGTCTGCATGTGATATCACAACGACTAAGGAATCGACGTCGTCGTCGGCGACTCGGTCTGGCCGTTCAGAGAAATGCTCAATGGTCAGCCCCAAGTTGATGGTTCTACTGGGCCCATTCCCCTGCCCTTGGCTCGTGTGGGTGTTACCGACAAGGCGTGGGCTGTGCTGTGCTGCATACGCCGGCCCCATAGCGCCGAGTCGACATTGGCCAGAAGGAGGTACAGCTCTGCCAGTGATTATCGTTGGTGGCTCCCATGGCCTCCAAAGGGAAGTTGTGCGGCAGTCGGAAAGAGGACAGTCCGGGGATTTCGTATGCGGTATTACGACTCTACGATAACGCTGATTCGGCCGTGAGATGGGCCCAAGGTAGCACAGCATCGGAACGCTGTTTATTTTAAAGACATGTTGTTGATATCGCGTATATCAAGTGGTGGAAAGCGCAGATGGCGGCGCTCCTGACAGACGTAACGAGACGGGGCCAGTGGACAAGTCGCATCGTAACGTGCCATGTCGTCGACACATACATGCCCGAGTTCAGTTACACTGAGTAGTAGATAGATGTGAACCAGGTAGACCGATCGATGGCTCTAGTCGAGTTGGTTGCTGCATGTCGGGGCCAATTGTGCTCCTGACGGATGGTGGCTGCTTTGCTGTTCGGGTCCCCCGTTGGATCTCGGTCACTGTGATTACATGGTTCGGAGAAGACGCCGGCCGGCCCCCCATTGTCGGTTTCTAAGTGGCTGCAAGACATAGACCTAGGTAGGTATGTAAAGCTAATGGGTTGACCCCTGCAGGAAGCGGTGGTCCGATGTACACTACATACATAGCGAACGTGCGTCGAGGCAGACGGACAGACAGAGGACAGGTACTTCAGCCCTATGTGCAGTGCAGGGTGGAGAAAGACTGGCCTGTGGGCAGACGGACGACATTGGACGATGTCTCTATGTTTGTATGGCGTGCGTGTCTCCGCCGCATGATTGCTGACAATGGGCTGAATGGTGTCACTGTGATTTACCAATGGTGTCCGACCCGCGAGATGTAGCAAGAGGGAGTGGGGGGGCTAGAGAATGACGGTGGCGGCGCAGTAACATCGCGCTGGATGATCGGTCAGACGCAGGTTCAGCCTGACGGTTGCCTTGGGGGTAGGTACGAGTTACCCCTATCAGAAGAAGAAGAAGGCTCGGATGAGATTCAATTGAGCGGCCGCTGAGTTCGCCGTGGCAGTACTTAGTTAGGTAGTGTAGTTAGCGGTAGGCGCAGCACGACGACTGCAATCTGCTGTCAGCCACGGGCCGGATGGCGCAGCCCCCACTGCGGGTCCTTGCCGCCGGTCGCTTAGGAGGAGGTACCTAGGTAGCTTACCAACATACATCGTTGGTGCGTGCCATCGTAGTGTTTCCCAACCAGCAGTCCTCGTGGCTCTGGACATGGATCGAGATTGCAGTCAGACAATGGCGAAAGGATTCAGCAGTACATACGTTGGGTCTAATAAACCCCCGATTTGTCAGATTTTCAACATGTCTTCATCCTCCCGGATCTCTCTACCATGAAATCAATCACCCGTCACTTTTCACTCAGCTATTGCGGCCCGTCCCTGTTGCTCATTTGTCAGCTGCTTTGAAGAGGTACATGTCATGTCATTGTCTTCTTTTACTAGCCGGTCTGACACTCGGTAACCACGGAAATCAGGGCTTGGTTACATAATGTAGCAGGCCAAGCAAGGTCGGCTTACGCGCGAGTTTCTGCCTCGCCAACCAAAGAGTTAACTTGGCTGATGGCTTGCCGGCAACCCCTGTGGCAGAGGGGTTGTTTTGCACGCCAGATCCTGCAGCCCTTTCTATTCGTGGCTTTACGCAGCCTATTGGACGGTATATGATTAGCTATCTACCTAGATAGATATCGGCTGCTATATTCTCATTGGCGTCCCTACTTTAGTTCTGACTCAGCCCGGGCCTTCGCAGTTGTTGGTGGGAGATCCTTCCGGCATTGGGGGAGACGGACTCGGTACTCGGTGGGCAGAAGTGAGCGGCCATGGCCATGGCATGCATGCCTTGCGGTTCTCATTTACCATTTACTCCAAGCGTTGCTTGCGGCTGCCTTGCGCGCAGAATCGCAACGAGGTTTCTTGCGACCGGCGCTCCGGTGTCAATTGTGGCTGCCTGGGGTCGGTCAAGGGTCGAAAGTGTGGCATTCCCCATTGCTGAAATCGTCAAGGCGTGCAAGGATGCTCTAGGCAATCACATTCGGAACCGCGTGGTAGGTACAATATCCGCACTTACTTCTACTAAACTACCAGGTACCTAGGATACTTAGGTGGACAGGTGGGGCACGTTTGGCACGTTGCTAGTGGCAGATAACCGGGGGCCGGGGGCCGGGGTCGGTACAGGCCACACCCACAATCCAAACGGGCAACCACTCCGTCGGGCAGGCACTTAAGTGTGTACACTACCTACCTTACTTGGCCGCCGGTACGTACTGGCAGCCATAACTGAGAACGGCCGCCATGCCCGGCCCAAGACAGAGGAGGAAACGACTTTTGAGGCCTGCGATTGGCCTATTTGCGCGATAGGCTGACCAGACAAAGCCTTTGTCGCTTCTGGCCACTCATGGCGACGAACGTTGACCCCACTAAGGTTTATTTCTCCGTCTTACTTGCTCGTTCGCACACTGCTCGCAGCCATTCAGCTCGTTCCACCCACCGATGGCACGCACTAACGATACCGACATGAAGCAGCAGCTTCTCCTTCTTCGTCGTCTTTTTGTTTTCTTTTCTTTTTTCTTTCCCACCCATGGCTGTCGTAGGCCAGCTCCCTGTCCATCAGCCCCCCTTGCGCAGTGCAGTGCAGTACAGTGCAGTGCAGAGTGCAGTGCAGCAGTACGGGTACTCTGGCCGTGTAATTTTCGGCGACGCCATCTGCGCATCTGCATCCTCTGCGTCGGCACAGCCGCCTACTCAAACCCGACAAACTTGACCCGCTGAACCCGCAGAGTCTCACTCCCATCTCCATCTCACCACCTCACCCCGGCTTCAGCACTTCAGCCCGCGCCAACGCTGCCAGCCTTTGTACTCCCCGTCCTCTCTCTCTCTCTCTCTCTCTCTCTCTCTCTCTCTCTCTCTCTCTCTCTCCCTCCCTCGTCTCCTAAAATCAGTCCCAGCCAGCCTCATCAGGGTGCGCCGTCCCAAGGTGCCTGAACCCCGCTACTAACTCAGATCTGCATTCTGGACCTGAGACACGCTTATAGCCTTAGTATCACATCATTGTCTCCCCCGGGGAGGCTTGCTTTGCGTTGCTCGCTTGTCTCGACTTCGGCAGAGAGTCACCGCCGGCCTCGTGCTGGCTCGTCGTCCATTTCTCCTCGCGCTCATCATTCTCTTCCGTCTTGCATGGAATGACGGATCCGGCGCCGTTCCTCGCCGACAAAGAGAGGTTCGTAATTCGTAGCGTAGACCATCCAATGCACCTCACGCCCACCCTTGTATCTACTGGCAAGGATGCTCCCGGTACCCCAGTCACCCAAGATGGTGTTCCCTCCTGGTCTGCTGTGAGGGAGCTGTGTGGGTACGAAGTAATGTAGGTGTTATCTAAGTTACCTACACAAGGGCTCATCTGCTAGTGCGGGATTCCTGACCAGGAATAGGTTCGCGCAGCGCATCTCTGCTTAGCCCCCAAAACTGTCTGTAGGCTTACATCTCCTTTCTGGAGCCCTTTAACCACCCCTCCTCGTCTTCTGATGTAGCTCGTCTTCGGAATTCATCGTCATCTCCAAGCCCGCATCTCCTGCTTGCTTCTGCCTTTCTCCTACTCTTGCTATATAGACTCTTGTGCATCCTACCCATCGCCAATCCTTTACCCATCAACCATACCGATCTGATATCTCCGCTAGCTCTTGTTCTTACAAAGAATCTTTACAGAGGCCACTGCATATTCTCGACACACTTCCTCTGTTTGATAGTGCCATCCCTCCAGGTTCAAACATAGCAGCAGCGTCGGTGTTTCTAGCGCCGGGTCCGCCGCATTCATGGCTCCAATGGCAGACACTGATGGCCTAACAAACGGCGTCAAATCCATCAACGTCGAGAAGGCCAATGGATACCGCGCGTACAACAACTACACGCATACCAATGGCATCAACGGCCACAATGGCTCGACTCCCAGACATAATGGCTTCTCGCCCGCCTCCACAGACTCCCGTCCTCCAACATCATCCTCACGGTCGTATCAAGAGGAACCCCCTTCAAACGGGATCAGATACAGCAAATCCCACAGAATTCCGACATTCGGCATCCATGAAGAGGACAACGGTCCCAGGTCGAGGGGCTATGCCAACATCCGCACATATGCCGACGATGTCCGGAGGCAGTACCCCCGCATCTCGAAGCCCGTCGAGTTGATGCGCAGCAGTTATGACTGCGTTGTCATCGGCTCGGGTTACGGCGGCGCTGTTGCCGCGTCCCGCCTTGCCCGCTGCCAAGATGCTAACGGGAAGCGTCAGTCTGTCTGTGTGCTGGAACGAGGTCAGGAGAAATGGCCCGGTGAATATCCTACTGGAGTTCTAGATGCATTTGATGAGGTCCACGTTTCTGGCGAATTTGCTCCCGGCTGGCTCCCGAGCACCACCGTTGAAAGTGGTAACCCGACGGGCATGTATCACTTGATATTTGGAAAAGGGCTGAACGCCGTTGTGGGCAACGGTACGCCATTATCGTCTTCATCCGTTGCATGGAAGTATGTTGCTGATCCATCACAGGCCTGGGAGGGACAAGCCTGATGAACGCCAATGTCTTCCTCGAGGCAAACGAAGCCACACTGTCTATGCCTGTCTGGCCGAAGGCCATCAGAGAGGACCCAGGCTGTCTGAAGAAATGTAGGTCATGCCCTGCAAAGGAGACACCAGTCAGAAAAGAAGAAAACTAACATTGGTACGACTCAGTCTATTCTAGGGCCAGGGAGGTTCTCGAGCCCACCGAATACCCAGATGACTGGCCCGAACTCCCCAAGGTGAACCTGTTCAAGAAACAAGCAGCTGCTCTTGGGCTTGCGAACAAGTTCAAGATGGTTCCGCAAACAACCAGATTCCGCAACGGCCCCAACAGCACTGGAGTAGAGATGTCTCCGTCAGCTCTGACTGGCCAGGACTGCACCGGCATTAACGACGGCTCCAAGACTACTACGCTGGTGACTTACCTGGCGGATGCCTGGAACTGGGGCGCAGAGATGTTCTGCGAGAGTGAGGTTCGGTACATTAAGAAGGCTGGCCCTGAAGTTGGTGGCTATCTTATCTTCTTCGCTTGGCATGGCCGCAACAGAGGCCACTTCAAAGCAAACCTACACGGTGACTTGATGTGGGTCCATGCCAAAGAGTGCGTCTTCCTGGGTGCTGGTGCCATTGGAAGCACCGAGATCCTTCTCCGCAGTAGGGAGATGGGCTTGGCAATGAGTCCTCGCGTAGGCGAGAACATGAGTGGCAACGGTGATATGCTGGGTTTTGGGTATGTTCCGCTCCCTGTAGCCGACTCTTGTGGCTAGCTAACTCCCGAGTCAGATACAACATGGACGAAGAAGCGAACGCCATCGGAAAGCCCTTTCCCAGTCCGTACAACCCAGTCGGTCCCACGATTAACGCCATCATCGACGACCGAGAGGGACATGAGAACCCTCTCGATGGATACGTGATTCAGGAGGGCGCGATCCCCCGGTCTCTGACACCCTTTCTTCAGACCCTGTTAGAGATGATGCCCGGCAGTATCGAGGCCACCGGAGAGTCATTTCAGGAGAAAGTGCGCTCCTCATTCGCCCGGTATTCAAGCCACTTGTTTGGTGCCTACCGCCAGGGTGGATCAATGGACAACACCCAGGTTTATCTGGTCATGTCCCACGATAGCAGCCAGGCGATGCTTACCCTCAAGGACGATAAGCCGGTTCTCGAGTTCCTCGGCGTAGGACGTAGCGATCACGTCCGGAAGCTCAACGACTTGTTGGCCAAGGCTACCCAGGCTATGGGCGGGACATTCGTAAACAACCCGTTCCACGCCTTGATGGGAGACCAGCAGGTGACTGTTCATCCTATTGGGTAAGTTCAACCTTGCTTAGCCGCGACATTTATTAATGCTCTTTTTAGCGGGGCATGCATGGCCCGAGACGATACTGGTGCCACTGGTGTCACGAACGATGTTGGTGAGCTGTTCGCTGGCGATGAAAGCAAAACCCACCCTGGTCTGATTGTGACCGATGCCTCTGTCATCCCTGGCGCCATCGGCGTCAACCCATTCGCCACCATCACAGCCCTGGCTGAACGTTCTGTCGATGCCTACATCCACAGGAAGAACCTCAAAATCCATCCTAACAAGAACGGTGTCTTGGACCTCTTCGGCGAGCCCAAGTTTGCACCCAAGGATACCCCGGACACCGAAGAAGAGCCCGATGTCGAGTGCCGGAAGATTCATGAGGCGAAGTCATTGATCCATCACGCCACCAGGTCAAAGGCAGGGGGCTTTGGTTTCACCGAAGTCATGTCGGGATTCGTCCACCGCGACGATGGGCTAGTAGCCGACAAGCGGGCCACTTATGAATTGGCCTACCGAACGGCCAAGAGCCTTTGCGAGAGTGCGAGGTTTTTCCTAAGTGTACAGACCTTCAACACGAAGTCAATGATCAAAGAGCCGGATCACTCAGCCATGCTGACAGGCACCTTCGTATGTCCCACCATCCGCGGGTCGCCGTTCATGGTCCAGCGGGGTGACTTCAACCTGTTCATCCTCGACCAGAAGGCCCCTGGAACTCGGAACATGACCTACGACTTCGATCTGCGAGGTGTCAACGGCGAGAAGTATCACTTCCACGGATACAAGGTTGTCGATTCCTCGGTTGCGCTAGCTCCATTCCAATTCTGGAAGGCGACCAGCACCCTCTATGTCACCATCTCGGAGCCGGGTAGCAACTTCGACGCCATTGAGGAGTGTGAGGAGCCATGGCGTCTCGGGAAGGTTGTTGCAAAGGGCATCATGCACATCCAGCCCGCCGACTTTATTTCTCAGATCATGACCATGACCCCGACTGGAAGCGGCCTCATCCGGAAGGCCTACAGCGCAGCGAGCTTCCTGACCTACTTCACCCGCAAATCGCTGTCGCTCTTCTTGGCGCCCTTTACGCCTTTGCAATACCCCAGCGTCACCTACAATGGCTATGTCAACGACACGCCCCCGGCGGCGTCCTTTGTCATCGTCGCCCGTGACGACGTCAAGACGCGAATGCACATGTGGGAGCCGACCAATTCGGCTGTTGATGCCAAGAATCTTTTCATGATCCCGGGCGCAGCGGTGGACCATCAGATTTTCGCTCTGCCCACAATCAAGTACAACGCAGTCAACTATTTCACCCGTGCCGGATACCGCGTCTTCATCCCGGTACACCGCATTGGCCAGTTGATGGTCGCTCAGAACAACTGGACGACCTACGACGCCCGGCTCGACTTGCAAGCCTGCTTGGAGTACATCCGCGAGAAGTACGCCGATGGCAACTCCAAAGACAACAAGGTCTACTGCATCGCCCACTGCATGGGAAGCGTCGCCTTCGCCTGCGGTCTTCTCGACGGCACCATCCCTGGCAACTGGGTGCACGGCATCACCGGCAGTCAGGTATTCATGAACCCCATCTGGACGACCCTCAACATGGCCAAGGTCATGACGGGGCCCATCCCGCTTGACAAGCTGTACAAAATGGTCCTCGGCAACTGGTTCTCCTGCAGCACGGCCAAGGACGACAGCTTCCTCCAGCGAGCCCTCAACGAGGCGCTGCGGCTGTACCCCGAGGAGAGGAAGGAGATCTGCAACAACGCCAGCTGCCACCGTTGCACGCTCGTCTTCGGCCGGTGCTGGAACCACAGCAACCTCAACGAGGCGACGCACCGGCAGATCGACCGCTTTTTCGGCGGCGTCAACATGACGCAGCTGCACCTGCTCATGAAGCAAGGAGCCGAGGGCCACGTCATGACCAACGGCCCGCTCTTCCGGCCCCTCACGACAACGGAGAACATCCGCAGGCTCCGGGGCATCCCCGTCATGCTATTCGTCGGACGCGATAACGCCGTGTTGACCCCAGAGGCGACGGAGCGGACGTACGAGATCCTGTGCGACACGTTCGGGTCCCATGGCGGAGACGGCCAAAAGGGTCTGCAGTACCGCCGGCGCGTTGTCCCCGGCTACGGGCATTTGGACTGCTGGATGGGGCGCAACGCGTGGAAGGACGTGTACCCCTTCGTCAGGGAGGAGGTTGACCGCGTCGTTCGCGGGGAGGACTACCACTTCACCGACCCCGAGGACAACTTCTCCCGCATGGTGGAAAGCGGCGAGCTGCTGTACTAATTCGTCGATGTCTCGCGGTCTGTAATACTTTGTTCTTTTCTTTTGGAGTTTGGGCTTGGTTGAGGCATGGTTTCCTCGTCAAGAGGCGGAAGGCCATATTGATACGCTCTCATAGGTATCCACTCGGGAAATTGTAGACAAAATCGGGGGAGTTGGATTAAGGAAAAGGGGAAAAGGGGATGGAGGCGTACTGGAATTTGAACGGAAGTAAAGAGGGCTTCACACTCGCCCGGTGTCGGGATAGAGTCTCGGGTGGGAAATGTTGTTGTTGTGAACCCGGAAGCTGCGCTTGCGTACAGCGAATCTATTTCATTCACTTCCTTGAGCTAGGTAGGAATAGAAAACCAGGACCCAAAATAACAAATACGAAACATTGAACAACCACGCCAGAGAGCCCCCTCTCGATTTCACCAATTCGTACACAAACATACATTAGTCCGGTCCCCATCGTTTTTCTTCGCCCAACGGGTTCAGGGGATAACGGAAACCAGCTGCTAAGCGTGCATGGAGGGCACGTCTCGCATTCCCTAAAACACATCTGCCCGGGGCCTGGCGTAGTTTGCTTCCAGAGCATCCCAGTCGACCTCGCCGACCGGCCGCTCGGTCATCGGCGGCGGCGTCCAGGCGTCGTCGTAGACGAGCCGCGTGTCGTCGCGGTAGACGAAGCTCTGGCGGTGCCACTCCTCCTCGCTGGGCGCCTCGACCCGCCCCAGCGAGATGTCGAGCTGCTCCACCGAGGCGTCGTCGTCCCAGGCTACCCAGGCCGCCGGCTGGCCCCCCTCGACCTCGACCTTGTGCGACGACGGGCTCCACTCAAACGACCCGTAGGTGAGCGCTGGCGTCGTGACCTCTATGACCTGGCCCCTCCGCCGTTTCTTCTGGTTAGCCGCTGCGGGCGAGGTCGAAGCCACGACGCGGGTGAGCTTCACCTCGAACGCGCCCTTGGTCGTCGCGAAGCCGCCCCTGGCGAAGCCGAGCCACTTGGAGAGGTGCGGGCGGACGGTCCACTCGGCGCCCGCCGGGGCGAGGAGCCGGATGCCCAGGACCTCGGACATCAGCACGCTCGTCGGGCCCGAGGACCACCCGTGGCAGTGGGAGTTGCGGGCCGCCGAAGGATAGGCCGGGTACTGCACGCCGCCGTCGACCATGAAGCCCTCGGCGAGGGTACTGTTTGTGAAGCCGGGGCCCTCAAGGAGGTGGGACCACTCGAGGAGCATCAGCTCCACGGCCGCGTCGTGGTCGTCGGCGGCGGCGTGGCCGAGAAGCTCAAATGACGAGACAAAGGGAGAGATGACGTTGGGGAACTCGACGGCCGGCGCGCCGTGCCTCGTCCACCGCGACCGCAGGTTCTCCGAGACGATGGCGCGGCGATACCGCGGCGCGGCGCCCGAGATGAGGGCCCAGCTGTTGCCGTCCTGCGGATCGGTGTGTTCCGGACCGCGGCAGCCACGCCGGCCGATGTTGTCCGAGTAGAGCCCCGTGTCCTTGCAGAAGAGCTGCTGGATCCCCGCGTTGAGCCTGACGCGTGTGGCAGACCAGGCGCCGTGCGGGCGGGCTGCGGGACGGTCGTCGCGGAGCCACTCAGCGAGCTTGATGCTCGTTTCCAGGGCGGCGCTGAGGAGGGCGCTGGCCTCGAGGTTGTGTCCCGTCATTCCCGGGCGCAGCCAGTCGGCGCCGCTGGTGACATGGAGGAGGCCGGTGCGGTCGACTTTGCGGATGCTCACGTCGAGGGCCTTGAGGTAAGCCGGCCAGCGTCCGGCGAGCCAGTCGACGTCGCCCGAGTACATGACGTAGCTGTAGGCGCCCAGCAGGGTGTGTAGGTGGTACGTGTCGCTGAACTCACGGCGGAAGCCCAGGGGCGGGCCGGCGTAGGGCAGCGAGCCGTCGGGGTGCTGGTGGTCGAAGAGGACGTCCAAGGCGTTGCGGACGGCGAGCATGTCGTAGGTGCTGACGGCGATGCCGGGGATGGCGATGGACATGTCGCCGGGCCAGACGACGCGGTCGCGCTTGGCGCCGTCAGTGGTGACGGCGGTGCCGTTGGCGATGGTGAAGTTGGAGTACCACGACCCCGTGGGCGACTCGTTGTGGTCCCAGTCACGGTTATAGTCGATCAGGGCGGAGCCCTCGCGCGGGTCGATGGTGGAGAGCTGGAGGGTGTAGGCGCCAGCGTACCAGATGCGGTTGATCATGGGGTTCGAGCTGTGGAAGTAGCCTGAGTAGGCGCGGCCGTTAGGCTGCGAGGGGAAGGCGGTGCAGTTGACCCAAAGGCTTCGGAGCGTCACCCACGGCTTTTTGTGAGGGCCCTTGCCGGACGGGTCGTGATGGGCTTCCTCTTCATCGTCGCTGGGGTAGCCCTCGAGGACGGCTTGGCCCTCCGGACGGGGTTGCTCGACAACGCGGTCGTCTGTGAGGACGGGGGATTCCGGCATCGAGAGAGTGAGATACTTGAAGGCGCCCCGCAGGAACTCCTTGCCTACGCACATCGTGCCGGTCGCATCCTCGAGTTCGAAGTGCAACGGCAAGTCGCGCTCCAGCTTCTCGGTCGTGGTGTCGGGTTGCGGTCCGGCATAGAGCGAGGATTCGGAGTAGGCCAGATAGATATCGGGTTCGTTGCCGGCGGAGGACACATCGAAGCACACGCTACGGGTGTACCAACAGACATTAGCCACGGGGAAGCACCGGCGGGGGACCAGACCCAGAAATGTACCGTCCAGCAATGTTTTCCTCAAACTCGAGCGTCAGCACCCCGCCCGGCCCAACGGTGATGCCGTTGCTGAATGCGCCTGCGGCCTTGGCGCCGACCTCGACCGCCTCCAGCCCGGATGTCGTGACATTGCCCTCGATGTTCCATATGCGGAACGGCACGATGCGGGTCTTGTCCTCGGGCGCCTTGATGTATCTCTCCCAAGGTCCCTTGAAGACTGACGTGGTGGGGAGAGCCTCGGGGTCAATGAAGGGAGGCCGCAGTGCCGCCAGGGCTGTGGGCGGCGCGAAGAATAATGCGAGAGAGGCCCATTCCGCGACGGGCGTGGTAGACTTCATGGTTCCGGACTCAGGCTCGATTGGCTGTGGAGTCGCCAAACATGCGGAGGGTCGGCCAAAAGAAAAAGAGGAAGAAAAAACAGAGGTTCAAGATGACAGAGGATAAGTCTGGCGAGTCGAATCCATTAGGACAGCATGTGCGCGTACGTGGAGGACATGCGCGGCAGGCTTGCGGCGGTTATGGAATTGGGAGGCCGTCCCTGTCGAGAGGGATGGGTGTAGTGTGTGTACCTATGCCCCCTAGGTGCGCACGAGGCACGAGCACTGTTGTTGAGGCATGAAAGTCCGGTTGCAGATCTGGGGCATAGGCCGTTGCACCTGAGTGCCGAGCCGCACTACCCCGCGTCACACCCCCCCCCCCCCCCCCGGTCCTGCGCCCCCCTCCCCCCCGGCCGCCGCTCCCCCGCGGGCCACAGGGCATAGCAACGGTAATTGAGTCCCCATTGGTCCATCACGCAGGTGAACTTTATTGACTTATATCCTCTCCTCTCTACTGTCCAATCTATGGTCTGCTTCTCGCCATGTATCGCCAAAAACACACATGTAAATACTAGCCCGCGTCAAAGTACCGTGTACAACAACGTGAGACGCGCGTATGCCATGTCTCGAGTTCCTGCTCTATTTTTGTCCCATTGCCCCACCAGCGCGAGTCGCAACGCCGTCCCTTCTATCTATCATGCGTCTAGCCCATCCAGCTCTATCAGCTTTCCGACCATCTTGATCACCTCGTTGTTTGTAAGATCCAAGCCGGGATTCTCAATCTTCATCGCAATCACGTCGTCAACCATGCCTCTAAGCCTCGACACCAAGACTCCCAGCCGTGCCCAGCCTCGGAGACGCACCCACTCATCGACTACGAGTCCTCGTCCCAACGTGTCCAAGCTGATGGCGCCCGAGAATAGGAGTAGAGTGTAGGCGTTGAAGGCTACGCAATAGTCAGTGTGAATCCCTGGATTCGAAACTAAAGACTTGGCGACTTACGCGTCAGGTCCCGGATGAACGTCTTGCTGGTCGAGATCAGTGTGAAGTATGACATGAATGAAGCATTGCCAGTGAATCCCTGGCTACCGAACAGCGTGCTGCTGGGGTGCACAAACACGCGCCCCTGCTCCTGTGTGAAGTACTTGATCGTCCGCGCCTCTGGGTCCAGCTCCTTCGTACCGGATACCGTGCTGGTAAACTTCTTGTCGGGGTACTGGATGCGTGCGATCTGCGGGTTGAACGCCGAAGCTGTGAGCGCTCGGAGGAGCGTCATGCCCGACTTGCTCTGGCTCTGCGCTGCAGCATACCGGTTCGTCTCGACGATCCCGATCTCGGAAAGCGCTGAATAATACTGCATCCGAGTAGCCGATATGTCGTTCAGTGTCAGCCACGAAAGGAAGTTCTCTTCGCAGAAGTTGCGCAGCTGGCGTTGTCCTACACCGTCGCCTCTCATCTCGTCCCATTGCTTGAAGGCCTCGAGGTCCGTAAGGAGATCGCCGTCGCCTTTCGAAAACCGCATGCGCGCATCCCTTGCTTGGTCTCGCTTGTCCGGAGGCGACATGAAGGGACTGCGCGTGCTTAGAATGGCTGCAATGGTGACACAGTCATCCAGGCACCCAAAGATGGCACCGTAAACCATGAGCTTGGCGCACCGGAGATCGGCCGGGATCATGGCAAGCTGCTGTCCCAGAGCCGTCATCTCGTCACCGTCCAGAGCGCCCATCCGCCGCAGCAACTTGATGGCTCCCTCCACCGCCGTACTGTCCGGCGGTGTGGGCGACTGGGAGAGAAACCCGGCTACATTCCTCACCCCCATGGCGCGCACCGAAAGACACATCTGCTCCAGCGGCACTCGCCTAATCTCAGGATCAGGACGCTCGGCCATCTGCTGCTCGAGGTTTCTTGTGTAAAGCTTGTAGCATTTGCCTGCCTGGACTCTGCCGGCACGACCGCGTCGTTGCTTGCAGGCCGCCTGCGAGGCCCAGTTCTCCTCCAGCTTCCTCATGTTGTTCACAGGGTCGTAGGTGGTCTCCTTGACCTTTCCACTGTCAATAACGGCAACGATGTCATCAATCGTGATGGACGTTTCTGCCACGTTGGTAGCAACCACAATCTTCCTCTTTCCGCTGGGCGGGTTGGAAAAGACGCGCTTCTGCTCCTTTGTCTCGAGCGAGGCGTGAAGCGGGAGCACATGCAACGAATTGATCGGTCGAAGCGCGCCACACGCCCGGTTGATCTCTGCCACTCCGGGCAGGAAGATAAGAATACCGCCGGTTTTCTGCGAGTGGGAGAGGTCCGCATCAATCTCTCTGACAGTCTCTGCAAGGAGGTCGTAGTTGATGCGGTGGCCCAGCTTCTGGATGGTCTTGCCCATCGCGTCGCCTCGCCCGCCATCTGTGTCGCTCGCGTCGCCCCTGAAGCCTGTCATGCTGATGATATCGTCCAAGTAAAAGTCGTCAACGGGGTATGTCCTCCCGGCGATCTCTACCATACCAACGTCTAAGCCCTGAGAGGTAAAGTAGTAATTGAAAGATGCGGCATCCAGAGTAGCACTCATGAGAACCAGTTTCAGAAGATTCTTCCTCTCCTTCATGACCTCCCTGACGATGGTGAGAAGGAAGTCCGTGTCCAAGCTGCGCTCGTGAACCTCGTCAATGACAATATGGCTGACATCGGCGAGCGATGCGGCAACATCTTCGATCCTCCCACCGGAGGTTTGCAGCCTTCTGAGTAGCACACCAGTGGTCACGAATGTAATCTTCGTGTTGCTGCTTCGGCGGCTCTCGCCACGTATGGCGTAACCAATCTCGTCTCCGACTCTGGTGCATCGCTCCTCAGCCACACGGTCCGCCAGACCGAGTGCAGAGATTCTCCTGGGCTGCGTAACGAGCATGTTCACACACTTGCCCAGACCCCTGTTGTACAAGTCGTCCAGGATGAACTGCACCGACTGTGTCGACTTTCCGGACCCTGTTTCTCCACTGATGATGGTGACGTGGTTGTGTTCGACGGTGTTGATGATCTTCTCCCGAACCTGCCACGCCGGCAACTTCTGGCGCTTCGACATCATCCTCTCCCAGGAGGGTTCCTCGGTTCTCCTCAGCCACTCGTCTCGTGTCCGAGAATCAGGTGTCCATGAGATGGGCTTTGGTAGCCTCTGTGTTTTTGACGAGGGCCTCTGAGGCCGAGACTCGCTGGGGACCTCGGATGCCGTCGACGCTACGGCGGAGATGTCGGAAAGCTTCCCGGGCCGTTCAATGATGTCGTTGATGTTCTGCTGTACCCAATCGATGGCCACAAATACCTTCATGGGCTCTTCCCAATAGGAATCCTCCAGATAAGCAAGCGTTTGCTTGATGATGGAAAGCTTGATTTGCGCCGGAAGCGGTGCCACAACGGCAAAGATGAGCTGGGCGGGGTAGTTGGGCGTTTTGCGGACCTGGACTGCCGCAGCTACCGGCTTGCCCGCGTTCTTGACTTTCTCAAGCTTTACCTCGATGATGTCGGGTGAGGTCTGCTTGAAATGGTCGCCGAAAGAAGACTCCATCGCAGAAACCTCATCGTTCCACAGCTCGTCAGCCGTCGTGCCCGGCGGAAGGAGCTCCTCTACAGTGCTTCGCTGTGCGTCTGCCGACATCTGTCCCACGAGACGTTGCTGAAGAAGCTCGGCCGCCCTGCCTTCATCGCCACTAGCCTCTTCGAAAACGCGAGCGCAAAGGTCGGGGGCGTAGCCCGACTCGGAGAGGCGCTTGATGGCACCCTCCTTTTTGAGATCCATCGACGCAACCGAGATTCCCGCGGCATAGCTCTCCGGTAGGGCCCAACGCGGCAGGTCATCCTCTGGCACGTGAATCAACAGCCACTCAAGCGTCTCTTCGCGATCCTTGCAGATCTCTGTGGCTTCCTCGACGTGGCTTCGTCGGAAACCCAGCTTGCTGAGCTCCTCGGTTATGGCCTTCTTTTGCCCTGGCGGCATCTGCACCTTGTTCGGGTTCCAAGTGACGTACTTTTGAATCAATGCCTCGACCTGCGTCCGCGAACGCTTTCCCATTTCAATCTTTGGCGCCGTGGTCCAGCCCTTCATGGCGTTGGACGCGCCCAGTCCAGCTGCCCCAGGCATAGACTTTGCCTTCTCCTTGGCCGCCTCAGCTTCCTTTCGCTTCTTCTCCGCAGATGCCTTGGAGTCCTGTCTCTCCTTGAGAGTCTTGAACGGATCTGCATCGTACATCCATGCTTTCCCGTCCTTGACATCCTGCTTCTTGATTTCTTGGAAATCCTTCCACATGGACTTGTAGTCTGGCGGCAGCACGGTATGCTTGTTCTGCATGCTGCACACCCTAAAGAGAGCATACGTTGCCGCGGCATGTCTGGCCTCCAGGGCAGTGGGCCTCGTGAGCAAGTGCTTATAGTCCGGTGCGATCTTGAACGGGTCCAGGGTCATGAGTTCCTGGGTCTTCGGATCCTTTGCGCTTATGGTAATAAAGCAGGCATACCCCTCAGGAGTCTTGCGCATGTCGTAGACAGGCTTTTCCCACTGCTGCTTCTGGCAGTACTCATTGAAGAGGTTCTGGGGCAGCTTGCCCGTCCATGACGACCCGCCAATGATCTGTTTGACGGTCGGCTTGTTGGCAGCTGGGCCGGCGGCCTGTTCCATGAGTGACAGACCGGCCGTCTTCTTGCCTTTGGCCCCATCCTTGGATGACGATGCAGCGGGTTGGGCTGCTGGGACTGCCGCTGCGGCCTTATCCTTTCCCTTGCCCTTCTTAGGGGGCGCCATGGCTTTTGGCTGTGCTTGCGAGTCGTTGGCTAAGGGCAAACCCGGGCCATGCGGACGCCGAGGATGTGATTCTATAGGCGAGTGAGCTGATATCACAGCGCCGAGAGAGGTGGTTGAGATGGATGCCACTGAAACTCCCGGGGAAATTTTATTCGCCCGTAGATTTCCCGCGTTGGCGTTGGTGTCGTGGCGGCGACTCTGTTCGGGTGTCAGCGGTCTTAGAAGGGGTTTGCAGTGGGCACCCAGCAAGTGACCTGGGCACTCTGGGCGAGTGGCAAGGCGGAGGTGCTATTTAGGTAAGTCGTGGATGACTTGGCCGGGGCACATGGCGGCTTCTGCAGCTACCCCGCTGTGGGTAAAACGTCCCCTTCAAGCTTCCGTTTCGATGCATATTCACTAGCACCTAGGTAGGTAGGTAGGTAGGAAGGGGGGGGGGGGGGACCCCCCAGTTTGTCAAGACAGGCGCCGACATGCGTCATGAACCGCCACGGCGACCGCCTATCGTCGACCTGACTATACAAAATTTATTACAAGAGACTGAAGCCGCAACCGGCATGATATGCGCAGTCGGCCCTTCTCAGATGGACAACGCCTGCGTCTTCCAGCAACCCAACAGTAGCGATGGCGGCAGCAGACACTGACCAAGAGGATGCCATCACCCAGGACGAGATCCAAGGGACCGCTCCAGTGCCGCCTGCCCCGCGCAACGCTTGTAAGTGTACTCCAGACCAAAACCCGTGCGGGAGCACGCGTCCTAACCAATTGCGCCTCCAAGTCGCAGAGCTCATGACCCGAAAGCGCAAACCCGAACCCGGCCCCGAACCGTCCAAGTCCTCCCGCAACAAGCCTTCCCGGAGCCGCGACGGCCTCGGCGCATACATTGAGAACCCGTCCTCCTTTCCCGCCTCGCGCGTCATATACCACAACGACGACTTCGTCTCCATCAACGACCTCTACCCCAAGGCCAGCGTACACACGTTGCTGCTGCCCAGGTCGCCGAAGCATAACCTCCTCCACCCGTTTGAAGCGTTTGAGGACACCGAGTTCCTCGCGTCGGTGCAGCAGGAGGTGCTCAAGCTCAAGGACCTCGTGGCCAAGGAGCTTCAGCGGCGGTTCGGAAAGGAGAGCAGGGCCGACGAGGCGCGGGAAGCCGTGCTAGACGGGCGCGTTGAACAAGAGGGCGGGGAGCTGCCCAAGGGCCGCGACTGGCACGCTGAGATCATCACGGGGATACATGCGCATCCCAGCATGAACCACCTGCACGTCCACGTGCTCTCGCGGGACATGTACTCGGAGTGTTTGAGGCACCGCAAGCACTACAACTCCTTCAATACCCCGTTCCTAATCGATGTCGCCGACTTTCCACTGGCGGCCGAAGACCCCAGGCGCCACCCTGGGCACGAGGGCTATCTCATGAAGAGGGATCTCGTTTGCTGGAAGTGCCAAGAGAACTTTGGGAATCAGTTTGCGAAGCTCAAAGAGCACTTGGCGTTCGAGTTCGCCCGTTGGAAAGGGGAATAATGGCATTCAAAGCGCAACGGGATGGCTCCTGGGAGGCAGCCAAAAGCCGGGGCATGGAATACACGGAACAATGCGGTCATGTGCAGAGTCCACGTTTGGCATGAAGATAGCACAAGTGGACCAGGTTGAAGGATATTGGTCTCGTATTCAGCAAGAAAAAAGAAAAGAAAAAAAAGAAAAAAGCAAAAAGCATGGTATCTTAAGGACGATCGAAGCGTCGCGTGTCCGGCGGCCTGCTGGCTGGATCTTGGACGACATGATCGTCGTCGACGCCAACACCTGTTTATGAGCCATTGCGGAAGTGATAGCCCGGTGCTTTCATGTTGTATTGCTTTTTTTCGATACCCGTCAGGCCCAAATCCCAAGGTCCCATCCATCGCACATGATGTAGTAGCAAATGTCTCTCCTTCTCGCGTTCGTCGTGTTTACTGTTGATAACAAGGGAATCGCGGTCAGCCGAACACTCGTCGCATCACTTTCGAGGGAAACCAGCGACGAACCTCTTCGGTGGAGTCGGCGGCGTCGGAGGGCGACTTCGCGACGTCTTTAAAGGCCGTGTCTTGACAAGTTCAGTGAGCAAGCGCCTTTCAGCCTTTGGGACAGCCTAACAACAATGACGCTGGACTGAGGGAGCAGAGGTGCGCTAACCTTCCTCTTCAGAGGCGGATGAGGAATCGGCGGGAGAGGACTCCTTCGTCGAGGCATCGCTCTTCCTCCCCTTGCCCTTCTTGGCCGACGCGGTAGTGGGCGTAGGCGCGGTGGACGCGTCGGATTTGCGAGGGCGACCACGGGGTCGACCTGTGGATTTAGCCGGCGTACTCTTCTTGGGGGTGACGGTCGAGCCAGTCGCATCGGCGACGTCGCTCTTTCTAGGCCTGCCGCGTCCTCTGCCGGTGCCGGCGGAGGGCTTGGGGGCGGTGGCCTTTTTCACGCCTCCGCTACCTTTGGGACGGCCACGAGGGCGTCCCGTGGGGACGTAAGCGGCCTTCTTTTGACCATCGGCCTTGGGGGGTCTGCCGCGACCGCGTTTCTTGGGTTCCTCTTCCGGTGTGGTTGGCGCCATTGTCGTCTCGGTGTGATTATGTGTGGAAGGAACGCGTTAAAAAAAATAAAAAATTGCGAGAATATTCAGGAGAATGAAGGGGCAGCACAGTTGAGCTGAAGTTTCTACTCGGGTATTGCTGAGAGAGCAGCAATGGTTGTTTGGGGTGAGTAGGAAGATTGGGGTCGGAGCAGAGGAGGAAGGAGAAGAAGGGGCAAGCAAGGATGGTACCCAAAGCGGTGTTGCAGCAGTAATGAAGGTAGGTGCAATGTATTTGTTAGCGCGGAAGCGCCCGTGGCAGGAAAGCGCGTTTGCGCGTCATTGTGGTCTGCACCTGGGGAAGCTTCACGTCGGGCAGGGGGGGGGGGGCCACAGCTGCCCATTGCTTCTGGGGAGCTCCTCCATTCTGCGGCTAGCCGGTTATGTCAATTTGTTCCAGTCGCTGTCGCCCAAAACAACAGCAATCCCTGTAGTCTCACCAAGTTTCTTACATAGTTAGGTAGGTTAGTGCGGATAGCAGCAGTCTTCCTATTGTAGAATTGATTGAGCGGAGCACATAGTGTGATACGGCACTTGTCGTGTTCAATGTACTGACTGATGCAAGGGACAGTAGGTATTCTGGCACCGTCAGTCAGATTGACTCCGTGAAACATGGATACACAATGCACATCAGGTTATTGTGCCGGTGCTGCTTGCTTTTCCCTCCCACGATCAAACCCAATTCTTTCTTCTTTCTTCTTTCCACCTCTCCCACCCTAGGTACCCAGTGTAGAAGTCAATTCGTAAGGGGGGTGCACGTGAAGAGCACAGCGAGTGTCTCGGGGTATCACTGGCGAGGAGCATTGGTAAATCCCTCGCGATCAATCAAGTTCACATGGGAGCAGGTCTTCGCCAAAACCTAGGTAACACCAAAAAGTCACCGTGGTTTTTACAACCATCATTTGGCATCGGCCTCGTGCCTGGTATGCAAGTATTGTACATTGCTTTTGTAATCCGAATCACCCCCCCCCCAAGAGTCAACCGTGCACATCCCGCAAGCTTTCTTAATGCTTGCCGAGTGCTCCCAAATTGTCAATCTGTACCCTCGTGGGCGCGTCTTGTCTATGCGCGCCTGGTACGTTGTGTGGTTCGCTTCGTGGTGGTGCTGTCATCCTACTCGGCACCCTTCCTGAGCTTGCCACTGGCACCGCTCTTGACGCGCTTGGCAACGGGGCGGTTAATGTGGTGATCGGGGATCCAGCTCTCATCGTAGCCCTTGCCCGTGGAGGTGGCCTCGCCAGTAGCATCAGAGTCGGCCAGAGGCACAGTGACGCTGACGGTGCGCGCCTTCTTGGAGGACTTGGCCTTCTTGGCCTGGGGGAACAGAGCCTCGATCCAAGTCTTGTAGACAAAGTAGAGAGTGCCAGCGAATGCACCAGAGAGGAAAAGGTAGAGGAAGATACTAAGAGAATTGTTAGTCCGTCCATCACGTGGTCGTATCGGGGTGGTACGTGGGCGTCTCAACATACATCTGGGGGTCGAAGATGCTGGTGGGAGGCTCGACAATAGAGGCGGTGGAGTTGTATGCCTGGACCTGGAAGACGTCGCCCTTGGCATTGCTGACAACAGCGATGAGCTGGAGCAGAACATCCTGGGGGTTGGCGTCGAGGGCGAAGGAGTAGGGGACAGCCTTCTTATCGCCAGCCTCGATGGTCAAGTCGTAACGCGCAGCAGTCAGGTTGCGGATAACGTTGTCACTGGGAGAAGCATCCTCGGCAAGCTCCTTGATGCTAGACAATGTGCCGCCAACCATGGCAACCTGGATCGGCGCATCCTCATTGTTTGTGAACTCGATAAAGGCCTTTGTGGGGTGGCCGTTGACGATTTTGACACCAAAGATGTCCGCGTCAGGAAAGGTAGTTTCGATATCGGCCTTGAGGGTCGGCGCGGCGGCACCGGCGTCAACCTGCTGCGAGTTAGAATACCATTGACACAGAGCTCCGTGTGCTGTATGTAGACGGGACTTACTGGAACCTCGGCGGCGGCGAACGCGCCAGAGAGGTTGAGAGCCAGCAGGGCCAGGAGCGAAGACTTGAGATAAACCATTGTAGCGGCGAAGGGGAGGAGCGATCGAGGTGCGACGTGACCAATTCGACAATCGCAGCCAATGGATGGAAGGAGGATGGGGGAGACACAGAGTCGAGAGTGGAAGAAGAGATGGGAATGGGGTTCGAGAAGGAGGAGGGGGGAGGGCTGATCCGAACCAATTCAGATCGTCGTCTCTCTGCTGAGGTGTCAGGGTTGGAGGCAACGGAAAAACACAAAGTGGGCGTTCAGCAACCGGAGGCAATGAGGTGCGAATCAGCAATGTGGCCTCACAGCAGTTGATCCACTGGAGAGCGAAGCAAAGGGGGACGTATCTGGGCCAGGCCAGGCACACCTCGGCCCCGAAGAGAAGCTGTGACCAATAAGAGGGCCGGATGCCGTCAGTGCCACATGGAGAATCAGCCACCCGAACCAGGCATGTGGAGCTTGCAGAGCTGCTGGCAGCTTCGAGCTCCAGGGAGGAGCTTCGTCCGATAGGTAACATGCAATAACTCAATGGGTACGAGAGGCAGCTTTCAAAGGACTTTGGATCAACGACCCTCAGGAGCAAAAACGCTTCTTCGTCCGACAATCAGATACCCAGTGTGTGCTCAAAATATTCGTTGCGTTCTTCCAACTACCGTGACGCTGACATCGTGGCCATGTCAGCTAATACTCTAGCCGGACTGTAACAATACATAGCAAATGCAAATCCCTTTGCAAAAGAGAAATTATAACTCATACACAAGCAGTGCCTTGTCCTAAACCACCCACGCCGTCAGACGCCTAATCCTAGCCTGTGCCTGTTCTTCTATGCCACAACCGCCCACATATTGCACTTGCTTTTGGTTCGGGTTCTGGTATGTTGCTCCCGAAAGCCACGTTCCTTGCCTGTATGCCTTGCCTTGCCCTCTTGGGGGGGGGACCATCCTCCAACGCCGAAAATGCTGGCCGCGTAAAGAAAAAGAAAAAGGTAAGAAAAACAAATCGACGGGGGCCAACCGAAATGAAAATGAAAGGCTGAGCAGAAAACCAGTCATGGTATCATGAAGTCGTCCAGTGTCGTCAACAGACCGCCGGAACGGTCCAAATCATTGCTCAAGAAAGCGTTGCGAGCCATCAATTAGTCATTGCACGTGTATGTTGGCCTGTATGCCCGCCCACTCTTGCAATCGTCGTGTCAGAACAGCTGCTCAAGCGAAACTTGACGTCAAAGCCAAAATCTCTAGGAAAAGAGAACTGGCGCTGCATCGAGCAGGACGCCGTGTTGGCGCATGTGTGCGAAGTCTCCTGCATGGCGGGCAGCTGTTGGTCGAGCACCATTGTCCCACTAGCTCTGAAGCTCGACCATTGCCTTGGCATGATGAGGCTGGCCGCCGATATTGCCCTCAAGCTCGCCAAACTCGAGGGTGGAAGCCCGACCGGTGGAGTGGCGGTACGGAAGTGTGAAGCCCTTTTTGATTTCGGTTTGGACATACTCGGCAGCGCGCTTGTATCGTTTGTCCGAGTACTTTTCGAAGACGGCAAGGTGATGCTTCTGCGGGGAGTGGCAGCACTCTAGGATCATGGCAACCAGGTTCCTTAGCTGGCCCCATGTGTATCCAGAGTAATGGACATGCGCAGGAGTCTGGAGCGTGTTAGCACTGCTTCGGAATACGGACATGGCAACGTGCTTACCCAGTCACCCTTCTTGAGGATCATGCGAGACAAGCAGTGGGCAGCTGCGGCAAGGAAGCTGGGCGGGCTTGCAACGAAACGCTCATCCATGATTGTCACCTCCAGGAAATACTTCGCCAACGTGCGCGTCTCGAGATCATAATCGTCCGCCTTGCTGACGCGGCGCAGGAAGCTCATCGGTCCAGGGAAGCCCAGCTCGAAGCTCAACATGCTGAGCATGAACCGCTCTGCCTTGAGGATCTCGTCCACCTTGTAGCCGTTGTCCACCATGAAAACGATCTCCTGCAGCGAGGGGCAGTTGATCTCTTCGTACTTGGAGGCTACGAGCAGTGCGGTGGCGCCGACAAGCTGGAGCTTTCCAATCGACACAACCTTGTATGAAAGAAAGCGATCGATGTAGTTGACCGTTAGGAACAGGGTCTCTGGCAGCAGACTGAATCGGTGGTGGACTTGAACAAGCCAGTCCATCAAGACGGAGCGCATGGACCATTGGATCTCGGCCTGGTGGTCCATGTAGTGAGGATCGGGCAACATTCTCATCTGAACGAGTCTCGGTTAGCTTGGCCTCCATTGCGCGGGTTGCTGGGCAAACAAACCTCGAGCTCCCTCATGTACTCGAATATATCTTCTCCGTACTCTGCGACCATGCAGACATCCCAGACCTCGTCGTCGACCTCCTCCTGGGTACGGGTGCTCTCGACGATGGCACGAGCGGTCTCCAACTCTTGCTCAACCTTGTCGGTAACCTTAGGCGCGAGCACAGTGGTTGCGCCGCCGGTGGTAAGATCGCCTCGGGACCGGTAAGAATGAGCAGTCGTGTATCCCTGATCGTCATATAGCTCCTCCTCCTCTTCCTCGTCCCAGTACTCCTCTGGCTCAGACATTGTTGGAGCACCCACTGATTCAGCAAGCTGTTCCATGGCATGCTTCTCAGCATTTCCTTCAGGGAGGGCAACGGCCTTGTGCTGGTCTTTATCTTCGTCTGCCACGTCCAATGAACGTCTGTGATAAGGACCGTGGTACTGCTCGTCACCGATGTGCTCGACAGCGTCCTCGTAGGCAGCTTCCGTCACGTCATCCATCGGCTTCCACGTCTCGGCGGCGGGTGCTGGGTTTGTCGATGCTGTGGACAACTTGCTTTGTGTACGTCGCAGAACATGCGCTGCAGGCTCCTTCTTAAGCTGAGGCTGAGACTTGTGATGACGAGGCTGCTTGCTCGACGCCGCTGGCACAACAGGATCCTGAGCGACGTATTTACTCTTGGACGGACGAGAATCATAAAGCTGAGCCGCAGATGCTCTCTTCGCAACCTGCTTGTTCTGCGTCGCCATCGTCTGGGAATCATTGCGGGCCGAGGTTCTCGGCTGCTTCCATTCTGTGGCAACAGGGACATTCTTGTTGCTCAGCGCCGGAACCCGCTGAGCAGGTCGTGAGAAGCCATCCTTGCCATTCACGGCGTTCTCCTTGTTGTAGGCAAAGTCCGCGGCGCCCTTGCCCTTGCCTGGCAGCTGGTCGATAGGCAGAGCAGCGAGGTTTTTTGCCACGTTGCTGACATCGCCGAATGCGGTCCGCTTAGCAGCGGCCTGCAGACCAGCAGCGTTGCGAGACATGAGGTTGCCTGTTGACTTGTGTCGCTGATGAAGGGAATCGTGCTTCGAAGGGATGGTGTTCTCGTTGCCACCGATGTGGACTTTGAGACGCTGGGGCTGTTCGGGGGACGTCAGTCAATAGATCAGAGGAGTCCCGCCCTTTCTCTGGGCGACAGAACTGGGCGCAGCCGTTGCGAGGGAGGCGGGATGTAGGGAGGGCAATGACTTACTCTAGCGTCCATGGCGACTGGTGCTGCTGGCCTTGCGATAGCTAGCGCTGCTGAGTGAGTCTGCTTGCAAAGGCAATCAATCTCGCAGGGCAATGTGAAATTATGAAGCCGCGGTGGATGAAGATGTGTAGGAGTGAATAATGGCGCGTCGGGATAGCATGTAAACAATGGTGGTTCCCTGGATTATCCTGTGTTGTGTTGTGAAAGGGCCGTCTGGTCCTCAATTGCTGCCGGATAAGGCTCGGGCACGGTTGGTCGGAGGAGGGAAGGGATGGACGAGAAACGGGAGATTGCGATTGTAGGGATATTAAAGAAGGGAAAGGCCGGTTTATCTTTGGGATTGGCAGAGAATAAGAACCGGTACCAGGCTGCCTCGACAACGGACCAGAGTATAGGTAGGGTAGGGAAAGATGTGGATGGGGGTTGCGCTCGTGGATGGGAAGAAAAAAAGCACGCAGGCAAAGTGATGGTGGTGGTGACTGCCGCGGCGGCGTCGGAGGCGGGTTATGACCAAAAACGGCCTGGTAAAGTTGGAGCGACCCAGGGATCAGAAATGTGAAGCTGTTTGTTTTCCAGCCATAGCATGTAAACAACGGCGGGCCGGAATACGTGGGGACGTACCAGAGACGCGCCACTTACGCGCAACGTGATTGGTCAGAAGCAGTGGGTCTTCTGTTGGCCGGTTAATGGGCGGGGACAAGCCACGGCAAGCATCACCACCGAGTGGGCACCACGGGAGCCAGTTGCCACATATTATTCTCTCTTCTGCCTGCCTTACCTCCTCCCAAGCGAATGGGTGGGTGGTCTGGTCTGGTCTGGTCCCCGATCCAATGTTTTGGCCTGCCCATGTCTCTGCGCAACGACGCGCATGAGCGAATCCGGGGAAGTTTGATTAAGCAGCGTGCTGCGAAAGCAAGGCACGAGTGAGTATTCAGTCAGCGTTTCACTGAGATTATCCTGCCCTGGACAACCACACGGTTGTTGTTGTTGTTGTTGTTGCCGGCCGATGTCATTGTTTGCGTCAGATATCTCTCACCCGGCTTCGAGTCCTACCACAATTGACAGTCCATCCAGCAAAACACGATCTAAACATTCAGTCCCCTCCCCCTTTGTTTTTCTCCGATTCATCTTTGTTAACGGCTTTCTTTCCAGTCCGTCTTTGTCAGTTATGCTGACAAACCCCGGGACGTTATCCAGTAGCTTGTTTCTGCTCCCTTCCCGCTCGGGGGGAACAAAGACAGCCAGCCAGTCCACGTTGTTGTCTCGAGACGTCGGGCGACTCGTGGATGGAACGCCATAGCGCCGCAGAACAAAAGAGATTCAACTGGCGTCGCCTCCATGTCGTTTGGCCAAGTTTCTGCAAGTCAAGCCTCCCCCCCCCTTGGTGTCATAATCACCTCTTTGAGCTCTGGTCTTCCTATTCGCAATGAGGGCATGTCCGAAACATACACACATCGTAACTGCCGTTCCCCCATTTCTCGCTACGGTATCGATATTTGATTGTTATATAACATTCACTGACTGGTTTCGCCAATTGGTCATTATTGCATGAAAATTTCTTGCCAACCCTCCTCCTCCTTTGGTCTCGGTAACGAGGCAGTCTTGTTCTTGTCATTTTCTCGTATTGCCCGCGTTAGTCAATCGTGTGCTCATGATGACCTCGGAGTTAGCTCAGATGGCGATTGGTAAGGGCATGCTGCGAAGCCACAAGCGGCATCCCCAGGCTCAGACGTTTGTTTGTGCAATGACATCGGGGGTTTTTTTTTTTTTTTTTTGGGCTATTCATGCAAGTCATGAACTGGGCGATATTGGCGACGGGGAAGTATGACTGGAAAACGGCAGCGTTTGAAATTTTCACGACGCCACACTTCCTTTCCTGGGCGCATTCGCGATGCATATTGTATTCCAATGGGTCTTCCTCAAGCTTCGTCTCGGTGTGCCGGACGAACGTTCGTGAGACCATCGCACCCAGTTGTCATCTACGAGGGCCCTGTTGTATTGCAAAATCGTCACTTGCGGGGGTTCTGCTATGTCCGAGGACGTCCATCTGTCATCCTGATCCACTTCGTCAGTTGTTTGCAACGTCGCCGATAGGGGAAACGCCATGGCCGGAACTTCTTTGTTCCAAATAGTTCCTGTAGGCTTTACCAATAAGTTCTCTATCGTCCATCATATTGCTTTGTACCGCCATGAACAGCATTTTATTGTTTCATGGCAGGCAATCAACATCGGTCTTCTCGGTGACCGGTTCATGGTGAAGGCCTCGGCTTCTTTCTGAGAATCGAAACGAGAGCCTCGGCTAGAAGAATTCTCAACCCTCCTTTCACTTACATGATCAAAGGCGGGAGGGAGCAGAAGTGATCTCAAGGACCTGCAGAACGTCTCACGTGACAACGAGGATATCGGGGTTTGGCCAGATGCCCCACTTTCTACGAGTTACCTGCCGGCACCACTTCCTCACGCTGGAGAATAACTTGGTAGGGGTTTGCCTGAACGCCGAGGGCCGCACGACTCGGTTGGGAAATGAAGGTGTGGCCCGGTCGAGGGGTGTTCCTACACACACGTAGGAAACCCATTGACAATGAATTATCGACTTTTGGGCAATGCATAGCGGCCAATATTTGAGGAAAAGGGGGCCGCCCTGCACAGTCGATCGAAGGGGAGGGGGCGGCGTCGGATGATCCTCAGTATGCATGCACTGAGCAGTTCGTCATGGTGGACGGCGCTGCCCTATCGGGCGCTAGTCCGAAAATGGAAAACGATTTTGACCTAGGTTCCTTCGTCGCGTCTCCCAAAAGGCTACCAAATGACAGCGTTCCATGCCACCATCGATAAAATATGTTGGAACCCAACATAACACCGTTTGAAAGACGCAGAAAGGCCATGCGAAACAAATCGTAAGTTTCAAACCTCAGAATTTACCCAAAGCCTTCGCCATCTGCTAACAGACCCAGAAAGGCCGATGCCAACTAACGCGCCGCTAGCGAGTCACGAACCCATCGCGAAGTCACGTGGTAGCCTCGTCGCATCATCTCCGCTGCGCTGCGCTGCGGGCGGAGCTCGCGGGGCTCGGAGGTCCCCTTCCTCCCTCCAGGCACAGGCATCGATCGCATCGTCAGCATTGCGACTCAGCGAGAAAAGACTTTCATCATACCCGGACGCTCTCTTTTGCCGACACCCAGGCCCTCCAATTCGCGCAACTGGCGGTGATTGCGACGGAATTGGGCGTACGCGCCTGGCCCGACAGCATGCGACCAGCATAGCTAGACCCATGCTGCGCACCGGCGTTTCTGGCCAGTCGCATGAGCGCAACGCGATGCGCCTGAAGCATCTGCTTTGTTTATTTTGATGACGAGGGATGATGAGGTGGATTGCGACTCGCTCAACGTCGGGGGGGGGATGCATCCATCTCTCGAATGGCGTGACGGCGGGCGAACGAGGGGCCCGTCAGGGTCCGGTTGGGTTGTGCGCAGGCATTTTAATATTCCTGCATGATGAGCACAGCATCTGGGTATCTCCCTTCCCAACCCCTCATCCATCGCCCGCCACTCAAGCTGCGCGCTGCGCTAGATGGGAGGGCCAGATGCATCTAGGTACAAGATCGCAAAAGACACCTGGGACAGCGGCTGGCCGGCCAGCGCGGCAATCCGACTGGCTTCGGCGCATTCTCTCTGTTTCTCTCTCGCATGCGCTCGACGGCGTTTTTATTCATCTACCGCACGGGCGCACCGCAGCCCCCTCCCTCAAGTTTGCGACGTCAGGTCTAGGAAGCGACCACATGGCCCAGCTGCCGCATGCCAAAAGCTGGCAGCCCGTTGTCGTTGATTGTCAAGCTCGGCACGGTTTTGAAGTGAGCGGGTGATTCGATACGAATGCTTCGAGGGCTTAGCATATATGCGACGGCTCCGAACGTGGCCCCTGCAAGCTGTCGCAGACTCCAAGCACAAAACAATGGGGACACCGGCAGTGCAAAGCCAGAATGCGCACACGGTACGCCGGCTGCCCTGGAGGACCCTACGTCGTCGCAACTTTCTTTTGCAGCGTGCCGTGGACGGCAACGAGAGTTGTGCCTCCTGCTCGCGCTCGCGCGGGCGCGCGCCCGCAATTGCAATCTACCTTGGCAGGCGAAATCCGTATGGCTCCGCATAGCATGGCGCTCTTCGTGGCATCAAAGATTGGCATTGAAGGACGGTGAGAGAGGGGCAGATGGGTGTGGCGTGGCAAAAGCCGTCGGACGACCCTAGCCCATGCGAAAAGGTATCGGTCGAGTGTGACACGCCAGGGTTGCAGAATTTGACCGATGCCGCCTCCGCACTCTCTCTACACTTCCAACGTACGTACCCTAGGTATTATTATTGCTCCGCCAAATGCGTTGAAGCCAGAAATGCGCGGGAAAGCGCCGATCCTCCCGGCAGACTCCCGCGCAACACAGAAAGCTCCAGTTCCAGCTCGGTCGCACCCGTTTGTGACCCAAAGGAGCAACCAGCAACGACGCCTGCAGCTGGCAAACTGAAGAGCAAGCGCGAATCGAATACCAGTCATGCATTGGGCTGTAAGCGGCGGCGGCGGTGGTGGTGTATGAACATTGCATCGGGATGAGGCCCACGAGCTAATCGGGCACACGACTGACCAGGCCGACACGCAGGTCGCGATTGATCTTACGAAAACACATCATTCCTTCTCCGTGTTCGCCTCCTCATTGCCTAACAATAGGAAAAAGGGTCTTTTCCTGAAATACATGATGTATCCCCAATGGCGCATCAAACCTCGACGTGGCAGTGGAGCCCAGAGCTGCGAAGTAACGCAAAACAAAGACCGACTGCTGCGTTCGGGCAAGATAGCTGACCCCTGCGAGGGGGATCTGGAGACTGGGCGCAAAGTCTCGCACACCGTACTTTGAGTGCGCTTGCTCCTGAACTCCCCGATTGGCGAAGGAGGACTTGTTGGGGCCTGCATAACCAGTGCCAGTTCATCAACCGTTCTCCGCACTACACAAGAAGATACGGCATGCACATACGCACGCTCTCTCTGTCTCTCTCTTTCTCTTCTGCCAAGAGCGAGAGAGAGAGGTGGGGAGGGAGTGAAAGTCAAGAGGCAGGCAATGTCGATCCAACATGCCGACCCCACGCCATCCCATGTCGTCGCAAAGCGCGAGAGGAGAACTGCCACTGCCGTCAGTGTTGTCCGTTATCCGTATCCATACCTTTCTGCCAAACCTAGCGACTGAGGTGGAGATAGAGTACCTTGAAGCAAGCGGCGACATCTGGGCCGGCCCAACGCAGCAGATGGGTAAAAGGAACTCGGAACGATGCCGCGACCTCATCTTCCCTTTCCCTGGCGATGTTATCAACGGCGATTCGATAGCGGAATCGCATTTGAAACCCCAACCAGCGCATACATACAACCGCAACATGAGGGCTAGGCCCGATCTTGGTTCAAGGCGACGACGTGCGGCGCGAAACAGCCTCGACCACCCTATCTATATATCTATCTATCTAATAAGCTCGCCGCCTGCGGATCGAGCATCCCGCCGCCGTATGGTTCCTTGCTGCTAGGTGCAGGAAGGGGGTCCTCGTGCGCAAACCACTTCCGTGCGAAGGCACGCACCGAAGCCGCGTTTTGCACAACGAGGCCCAGGCAGCAAACGGTCTCACCTAACAGTAATCGTGGCGTTACGGCTGTTGGATGAGTCCAACAACAGCTGCCCGCCCACCTTGAACTGTGTGCCCTTTTGCTTTTCCAGAGTCGTCTGCCGCGATGAGTGAGTGGAACCCAGCAGCAGCAGCATTGGACAAACCAACCCAGATAACGGTTTGAAACGAGCGTCCGGGGCTGGTGGGACCGACAGAGCTGGAGTTGACGTCGACACTACTACAATATGCGCGGACGGACGAGCCTTCGGGAGCTAGATGAGCGGTTGTCAGTTGAAACCAGCCAGACCGAGCAGACCGGCGCTGGCGTTCGTCAATATTGGCAGCCGCTTAGCCCAATGTTCCGCCTTGCCTTGTGCATCAAGCCAGCCAGCTGCGCTTCGGCCACCATCTCCGGCCGCGCCCTATCCTTCCTGTCCTTTTGGCCCCCCTCCCCAGTCTTGTGGCGCCTCAAGTTGGTCCGAAGAACGATGCCATTGGCCGGCCCACTGACCATGTGGCTCGCGACCCTTTGAGGTGCTGCAGTCCCTACTGTATACGTATCGTACTTACATTTACAGTCCACCTACCACCAAACAGTACCTCTATCCGGACTTGCAACCTACTTTTCGCATTTAATCGCTGCCAAAGGATAGAAGTCAGTGGCTGTCTCACGCGGCGAAACAGGCGTTACCGCGCGAAGCAAGGACGAGCAAGCCGAAGAACGGCTCATAAGGAGGAAGAGGAGGAGCGCCGGAGTTCCAATGGTCGCAGATCATTTCACCTAATAAGACTACATTCTCCGCTCAACAAGCTGCCGCTGGTTCGGTCGCGGGTATCATGGCGCCAGCCCGGCAGTGACCTGATGCGCCCATGGTGTTTGCCATGGAGCCGGCACACGGTGCTTCGGGCTCTTATTTCCCCGGAGCTCGAAGGCGATGGGCAGCCCCCCACGCCCAGTCGAGATATAGAAAAGGAATCAAAACAAAAATAAAAGCCGGCCTCGAAGGGTCTGAGGGAGGCGGGTTGGCGTCCAGACGCTAGCACACGCCATACCGGACCTGCAGAGCTGGCGCCATGTCGTTAGAGCGGGGGATCGAGTTGGTGGTGTGCCATCCAGGTAGGTCGTCGGCAAGACGAAGCACGAGAGAAGGAAGCCGGGACCGGGGGTATGGGGTTCGGCGGATGAGATATCCGGGTCTGATGCAACCTGGAGACGGGCGAAAACAAGATGAGTTGTGCGAAGTGTGCCATCGCGGTCCTCGAAAACTGTCAAGTGACGATGAACACCAGTACCTGGGCGTGCGAACGAGGTACAGAACTGCAGCCAATGTCTCGAAAGCCATACATGGAGCGACCGATGCAGGCGAAAACATAAAGCGCAGGGGTTAGTTATTGCGGCGCATCGCCGCGAATGCGGTCGAAGGAGTTGAAATGGCAGGGTGAGTGTTGGTTTCTCTCTGCTACCGAGATGGACAATGCGAACCCGGTGTTTCCGTTATAAAGCGCAACCTTGGCGTTTCCTTTCTTTTTATTTTTTTTTATTTTTTAGAAGGGGAGGAGGGGGTTTTGCGTGTACCCAGGGTGGGATGGATCTTTGCCATGGGGGAGGAGGCAAGGGCGCGGGGATATCTACCTACCCTACGTATCTATCTGCAGGCACTGTAAGTTCCAACCTTGGGATGGGCAGGCCGAAGGAGAGCGAGTCGCAGTAGGGTCCGACGTTGCTGCCATGTCCCTGGGAGAGGCCCGGGACTTGATCGTGGGGCATTCGAAGCAGAACAGCGGCCTCCCTCGGTATACACATTTTGAAGGTGAGGGATGGTTAGAAAGGATAAAAGTAAGAAAGCAAGCCGCGGCCGCTATCCGTACGAGTGAGTGTGTGCGCGCCTCTCGGGGACCTATGTATGCGCATGTCTATCAAACCCAACGGTGAACTGGCAAGGCCGGTCCCGCGCCGTCTGGATCGCATTGGATACACGACCTGTACTGGTACACTATGTAGAGGGTCCGCACCCACGAACCCAGGATTGACGAGGATTCGACGGGCTCAGACCGGACAGGGATGGCCGGGCGAATGGGAGGAGAAGTTTGGGAGGGGGGGCAGCGAGTGCAGAGGAAACAGGCTAGGTTGTGTCTACATGGCATGGTAGATGGATGGCTGGCTGGCTGGCTGGCGGTGTCGATACCGAGTAAAAACAAGGTGAGGGTGGGAGGAAACCCGGCTACGAAGCTTTCTTTCGTCTTGTTTGCTCGCGCGGGAGAAGGGGAAGAGGGGGGACGGCTTGAAGGAAGGAGCTTGGAGTGGCCGCGAGTCGTCTGGTATCTCGGGTATGCGTGCGTGTACTGTACCTAGGCATATGCTACGTGTGCGTGTGCGCCGTCTTATCTGGACGACCCCCCGAGGCCTGGCCTTATTCAGTCACTCGGGCAAGTCTCGGGTTGCGCCGACATGAGGCATCAAAGCCAAGTGGCTATTGGTGAATCGGAAAGGGGAGTGAGTACATGCTATATTGATGAGGTGTGGTGAGGTGAGAGACAAGACGGACTGGGAGCGCACGGCGTGTTCCTCGCACGTTGATGGGAGGAGGGGGGGAAGGGCGCTTCTTCGTCATCCGTACGAACTGAGCTGGAAAGTGTGTGTCTGGTATTGCGCGCGCGCGCGTATGTAGGTGTGTGTGTGTGTGTGTGTGTGTGTGGGTTTTGGTGAGGGTGTGGGAGTGAGTGTGAGTGTATGGTAGGAGAAAGATTGATATCGCATGTATCGTATCTTGTGCCGTCGCGCACACGGCATACATGACAGGCGCTCGATAACGGTTCATATGCTCAGCATGTGTACGGATATCTGGGGTACCTCCGGTCGGTTATGTATTCGGCGCTTATTCTGTCAGGTTGTCTGTCCATCTATCTGGGTGTCTGTTCTGTCTGACATGGAAATGAATAAGGCGCACGCACGAAAGGAAATGGAGCACGTCGGTCAGTTCCTTGCCCCCTTCGAATCCTCCCTCGTCCCCCTGTTGGAAGTCGTGGATTCGCACCAGAGGATTGAGGCTTCTAGAAGGGCGGAGGGGAGGGAGAGGTAATTACAGTTCGGGTACAAGAGAGGTCATCATGTCCGTAAATAGACAGGCACGCTACTTTGACGAGATTTGATGGATCTAACCAGCCCGCCCGCCGTGCCAGCCAAGCCGACAGAGATTCTCAACTTTGACCGCCTTGGGGCGCCATCCTCGCTCTTTCTGCACTACTCTACGCAGTACAGCTGACTCTTACTAGGTATGTACTGCGTACGAACAGATGATAAATACTACGACTATGAACGCAGTATGTACGGATAGCAAGTATTGCCAACCACCCCGGTCCGGAAGACCCATGTCCAAGGCCCGCCTAAAGAAGTCTGCGGTTTGTTGTGTGTGTGTGTGTGTGTGTGTGTGTGTCACTTCTTCGCTTTTGATGTGCGCTGTGATGGGCGGTGATGGTGAGGCGCACGTCGCCCCCTCTCAACTGGAGTTGCGCAAGCATGGATGACTTGGGCCCTGGACCGTCGCCTCTGTCTGCCATCGTGCAACGCAGGCTAGAGTCGCCATCTTCGCCTTGAGGTGATGGAGATATGGTCTCGCCATCGGGGAAAGCCTCGATAACAATAACCCGAAGGTGCTGTCGGACGGCAGAACAAATGCGCCTGCGACGTCGAGGTACCTTTTTCACCATGATTCTCAGACAGGCAGACACACACACACACACACACACATTGTGAGCTGGTGAGCTGGTGGCTGCCACCACCCCCGGGAGAAAGAGACGGGACGGGCGGGTCCAGAGGTGCCACCCACTCTGCGGTGAGGTGCGGCAAGTATGTACATCGTGCCTGTACATGGTACTTTCCGAGAGGATTACTGGCTGGGGCCCTGTGTTCTGGGGCGAGCTAGCGATCTATAGGGACTTGGTGAGGTAAGAAATGGGGGGAGGGGGGCAGGCAAGAGAAGCAGAAGGAAAAAGAGGAAGGAAAGGAGAGGAGAGGAGAGGAGAGGAGAGGAGGAGACGGAACGAGAGAGAGTCTCGCCTGACCTGACCTGACCTGACGCAGGGTCGTCTAGGCCGGGAAAGGGAGACGGGGGAGGGCTTACTGGATACGTTTAGGGGTGGACATCTTCTATAGCGCTCAGCGTCTTTCAGGGCTTCATGCGCTGTGACCTCGGAGCTGCTGCCCTGACAGAATCCAAAGGCCACTGTGGCTCACAAAAACCTACTCCCTGTTCTTACACAGTTCCTCTCGCACTGTCGTCATCGACCTTCTGAGAACCAAGTGGCCCTTCCCGGCTGGTCCATCCCTACACTACCGGGCTGGCCGGCTGGCTGCACCTGCGCCTTGGGGCCGTTGGGTTGGACCTGCCTGCCATACATACCACCTACCTGCATACCTACTGTACCTACAGGGAGTCCCTCCCCCATAGAAGTGCGCTCCACGTTAGTGGGCACGACAGCGCATACTGCTGCTCTTTTTTGCCTTTCTGTTGTCATTGCCCGCCTAACCGCAAGAGACTGACTGGCCTGCTGCTGCTGCGACCTGGGGAATGGCAGGCGCAAACTCGGAGAGACTGTATGTATGTGTGACCTGATCAGACCAGACCCGGACCCAGGCCCAACCAGACAGACAGACAGACAGACCAGACCGGGGACTGAACTGAGAAACTGGAAACTGGCACTGGCACTGGCGGCACTGGCAGCACTGGCACTGGGAACGAACTGCATGCAACTGGAAACTGAACTGAACTGAACTGACCTCGACTGGACTGGACTGGACTGGACTGGACTGGACTGGACTGACCGACCGACCGACCGACCGTGGACAAAATCGTAACCTCGTTCGCCCAGCTCCTCTTTTTCCTCCTCATGCACACAAACCTGCGAATTGCCCAGCAGAAACCATCATCCAACACCACTGCCCTTCGTCCAGAGTAAGTCCTATTCATGCCTTTGGTCTTTGCGATCGAGGTTTCCTATTCCTTTGCACTCCCCCGCTGCACACACGCCCGTTCCACACTGCCGCCGCCTCTGTTGAGGACCCAAGGTTTGATGTCTGGTGCTTGCTTGCTTGCTTCGCTACCTACCTACGTCTGTCGTCTGCTTGCTTCCCGACTCAATCCTCGACTCTTCCTCCGTCTTCTTCTTTTTCTTCTTCTTCTTCTTCTTCTCCTCCTTCTCCTCCTTCTCCTCCTTCGTCTCTCCTCGCACTCCATCGACATCTGCAAACCGCTCGCCTCGATCCTCGTTCGATATTCTCATGGCTAATCTCTCCCAGTCTATGCTCTAGAACCCAAATATCTTCCTTCCTTTCCTACCCCCCCTCCTCGTCTTCTCCGACCGTCCGCTCCGGCAGCGTCCTGGCTCAGATCTCCCCGTCTGGCGCTGACCGCACGACGACCACCTAGAGCGCTCAATACAAAAACGTCTCTGCTTGCCATTCGAGCGGACTCGTACTTGCTCCCGCCGTCAATCCGCCTCGGGTTTCGGGTCGCTGGCCGTTCATCATCTTGTCGGGTCAGCCGCCTGTCGCCGCCGACTCAGGTTGGCATCCCAACCTTCCTGTGCCAAGTTGACGACTACCGCCCATTGCACAACGACCCATCCTCCATCAACCCACCCACCCCTTTTGTCGTCCAACCATCCTTCCTTCCACCTCCCATCGATCCAATACTACAATCCAAGATGACGAGCATGTCGCCCGCAAGTGCCGGAGACGGCGGCTCTGCGGCCACCTCGCACCAGGGCAGCGTCTCACCGCGGCAGGCGGTGTCGCCCAAGAACGTCGCATTTGAACTCCTCTTCACCGAGTCGCCCCAGTATCGTGCGCGACTCCCCATGCGAGTCCAGATATACCCTCACGACACGACCGACTCCATTGTCACCACCGTCAAGAATTTCTATGGTCTCTACTCGGGCCCAACCGGCTCCAAGGGTGTCAGCTTCGAGGATGAGAATGGCATCACCCTCATCGCCAGGTACGAGAACTTCCGCAACAACATGGTTGTCTACGTCAGAGTCATTGAGGAGCCTCCCTCTGCCTCCGGCCCCTTTGTCGCGCCCGCATATCACAACCCCCCTCCGAGTGCACAGCCCTATTACGAAGGCAATGCCTACCCCCTGCAACCTCCGCCGCGCTTCGGCCAGGAAATCTCCAGACCTTCATCGAGCACATCTCGCCGGCGGAGCCCGTCCCCCAATGTTGGGCGCGGCCGGAGAAGCGGCTCCGCCAACACAAACCCCAAGAAGGGCCGCTCCCGCTCTTCCAAGAACCGGGACACTGCTGTCAATGGCCACGCCGATATCTACAGCGACAGCGTCAACGGCTACAGCAGTGGCGACGGGGCTCCCGGCTCCAGCTCCAGCAGGATGAAGGAGCAGATTGGCAACACCGAAATTAGCCTCGAAAACATTGTAGAGGGTGGTCGTCGCAAGCGAGCGAAATTCGAGAGCTCGGTAAGTTTGACCGTCGGCACACGTGCACCGCACCCGACTCTCCTTGCCCGTCAGTGTTTTTTGTATCTTCGTGCTCATCCTGTCCGATCCAGGAACTCCCCTTATTCGCGCCTCCGCAGATGCCGGCTGCCACGTCGAACCCTTCCGTGTCTCCCGCTCGCCGCGCCGAGCCCCAGCGAGCCTCGCTGCCGTTCGTGCACCCTGGTCAGAACCCCTTTACGAACCCTCTACCTCTGCAGTCTCCTCAGAGTCATAACAATGGATACGGTCATGGTGGGCACTACGCGACGCCGTCCTCTGAGCGGCACGGGCGCAATAGCATCGGTTACGCCGGGCAAGGCGGCAACTTCGGTAGCATGAGTGGCATCCTTCCCACGCCGGACCCCACCGTTGGCAGCTGCATGTCGGAAGAGGATAAGGATGTGGCCATCCAGCTTATGCGTCTGGGTGAAATGTCTAACATCTCCCACGGCCGCACCTCGGCTTCCACGCTTGACGACACCTTTAGTGGCCGCGCCGACGCCGCATCCTCCACCGGTGCCACCAGTGACGGCGAGAGTGAGAGCGATGAGGAGGAGTCGGCCGCTCGGCGCCAAAAGCTGGATGCTGCTGGCGTCATGCGCAAGATCTACCAGACCACCGAGAGCCACTTCATTCCTCAGCCCAGCATCGAGGCCAACGCCGACAACGTCGAAGCTGATAAAGGCAGCGACCATGTCGATCATGCCGTCAATGGCGAGCGCAAGCCGGAGGCGCTCAAGAATAAGACCAATCTCCCCGACGCCAGGCCCAAGGCGCAACTCCCCGGCTCCAAACCCAAAACTTCCAAGGTCAGCAAGGTCCCTCGGCCAACCGTTCCCAAGCCCAAGAAGGCCTCGGCCTCGGCCCCGGTCCCGGCCCCTGCCAGCAACGGACCCATGTCGCCGGCTTCTCTGCCTCCGTCGCGCAAGCCCTCAGTTTCCTCCGCCGCGGCTGCTCCGGGCGCCAACGGCGAAGACGATCAGCTTGACTTGTCTGCCAAGCCTCGATGCCAGCGGTGCCGCAAGAGCAAGAAGGGCTGTGACAGGCAGCGGCCTTGTGGACGATGCCGCGACGCTGGGCTCTCCGCTGATCAGTGCATCAGCGAAGATGAAGGCAACGGCCGCAAGGGCAGATACGGTCGCCACATGGGAGTCCCCATCAAGAAGGAGGATATTATCAACCCCACGCAGCCCATTCTTCTGCCAGCTGCGCCGATTGCCACGACGGCGGCAATGGCTGACAAGAACAAGAAGCGGAAGCGGTAGAGCGACAGGCCCGCGGCTCCAAGAGCGCGTGTCGACGTCCAAACAGGAACTTGCGATTTGTTTCCGGGCACGCGGCCAATTCTAGCATGGCCGTCGCAACGTTCCGCTACTGTCCCTATTACGAGAGGTTATCGGCTTACCGGCGTTCGGCGACGGAAGATGTTTTAAAAATAAATAAAAAAGAGCGAGGCCATTGGGCTGCGCTCTGTCATACGACATGCTTCCTATCGTTAGAAAACAGGAGGACGTCTGATCTGGTCTCCAACGACCACCCAACAATACTGGCAAGAGGGAAAACATTTGGCGATGGGGTTAATGGGGGATCTGCCGGGTGAGGATGGTCGCTCACACTCCTTTTTTTGGCGTTTCGGAATGTTTTTCTTCTTCTTTCCTTTACAGGGAGCGGTGTTTTGCTATTTACTGGTTTGCGCGCGCGTGGTCTCTTTCTCCCTTGCTCATTTCTTTCCCGATGGAGTCGACGTCAAAGCGAGGAAGTTACAGTTTTTGAGCGACGTTGTGCGACTGTACGATGCGGCGGGCGGAGGAAGAAAGCAAAAGCGAGCAGCGATGTTGGAATACTTGCAGTCACTTGAGCATCTGCACATTCTCATAAGCTCACATGTGAGATGGCTGAAGTTCTTATCAGCGGGAGGCGATGGAAGAAGAGTTTGGCAGAGCCCTCGACGAGAGGGGAGGAAAGGGATATCGAAAACAACAACAGCGGTTCAAACATTGGCAGGCGAGACGGTTCCGGGGCTCGCGCAAAACTTAAATTGTCCGTGATGGAAGGGTTGGATCGCTTGCCTGGAGGGGTTGTGATTTCCTGTACTGGCGAGGGATATGGTGCTCCTTTGCGCGACTGGGCTTGCTCCTGTTTTCTCCGGTTCTTCTCTGGATGCCATTGGAGGCGAGAGGAGAGCAGAAAAGAGCAGCTGCGGCTACGATACGGCTGGGTTTTTCTCCTTTTTTCTTTTTCTTTTTTATTAGTGGCAACGTTTTCTATAGGGGAAGCCAAGCGAGAGAGAGAGAAAAAAAAAACCCCACATTCATCATGTAAAGAAAGGTCCGCGGCGATGTTGCGCAACGCGATTGGTGTGATGCGACAACTGGAAGACGGTCGTCCGAGGCCGGTGACAATGCATGTCATGGCGCGGAGCGGGGGCAGAGCAGAACGGTAGTCGTTGAAGGATAGATTTGCGCTAAGCCACTCTGGGCGCTAGCGCGCGGTTCTCGCCGTTGCATCCCGTTCCGGCTCGGGGAAGGGGGTGTGCGGGAAGGGGGTGAGCTGGGATGGTGTGGCTGCACCTTCTGGCTGGTGCGTGGCTATCATTTTTCGATCAGCCGCGTCCTATGGCTGTGGATACCGCGGGAGCACAGCTGCACAGTGTGCGCGATAACCCGGGCCGTGCGTGGCGACTAACACGAGGGAGCCCAAGCTCGGGGGGGGGGGGGGGTAAAAGGTACAGACCTGGGTGCGCGCCGGGAGTTGTTAAGCTTCCGGCAACGAGGGACAAGAGCTCCCGGATTATTACGTCATCCGAGGGCTCTCGAGGGAAGAACCCCGCACCTTCACGCCGTCTCCCCCACCCCGCACCAATTCAGGTTGCTTCTTTCGCAAGAACAGCTCGATTATAGTATACTTGTGTGTGTGTGTGTGTGTGTGTGTATTGCGTATTTTTTGTTGGGGGTTGCGGAATAAAAATGCGAATACGTTGTGATGATTGAATCGCACCGTGTGCATGATCGTGTCCATGCGCGCGCGGGATGCTCGACTTTGTTTCCTTTCCACGTCCGTCCCTTTTGTGACCCTCCCCACCCCCCCTGTCACTTAATGCGCTTTGTGCTGTCATCCCTCTGCTGATGTCGGGTTTCGCGCGCTAAGAGGATTTTATGGAGGCGAACGGGTTACGGATTGGGTTTTGGATAGAGGCGGTGTGCAGCGGTGTTTGGGTTTGCTTGACTCGGAAAGAGAGTCACATTAAGGGCGGGCTTTTGTGCGCGTCGTTTTGTTTACTTGTTTACAATTCATGTTTCTTACTCATCTCTTTAGTTAATCCTTTTTTTTTTTCCCTCTCTCTTTTGTTTTCTCCCCTTTACTCTTCCCCGTTTCCCTTTCCCACCTTCCCTTTCTTGGGTCTTGGGAAGAGGGAGGGGAGGTAACACAACGTTGGCGCAACACAGGCTTTGGATTGGAAGGGGTTTTTATTTATTTAGGCTTTTCCAAGGTGTTCAATGTGTTTCAATAGGTACTAATAAACCGCGTCGCAACGCCGCGGTCGCGAACCTTGATGGTGGCAATCACCAACCTGCCAATGAGCAGTGCAAGAGAGAAACGCGAAAAATGAGCGTCTCTGAGAACGCCTTTCGCTTCCCTTGCATCCGCGGGAAAGCAGGGAGGGGTGGGTTGGAGGGCGGCGGGATGGGCACGTCACGTCAGCTGGAGTCGAGGTTGCGCTGTGTGTGTGCGACATTTATTCGGGTTGGGCGGCACGCCTGGCTGGCTTCTTTGCAGTGCGCCCGCCCTTACAGGCTATGGGCGATCGGTAAGCCAGACAAGGAGGGGGTCAAGGGCCGCAGTGCGATACGACGCGACGATCTTGTCCAGTTGACGAGTTTCGCATCGGGTACAGGTAGTGTATAGTGGCTCCCTATATTACATACAGATCTTGGGGCTTGGAAAGTGCGGCGACGGGTGCGCCAGCGATGCGATAATGAAGTGTTGCGCCGCGCTATCCTGGGATGGATGCGATGGGATGCGATGGGATGCGCTCGCGATGCGACGGGCGAAACGGTGAGTGAACAAAAACCACCACAACGGACGGGAATGCGCCGAGCATCTGATTCGGCGCGGCTGGGCAGGCAGGCAAAGAAAAGGGGGGTGTGTGTGTGTGTGGGCCCCCCGCCCGGGGTTTCCAAGGCGGTGGGGAAAGATGGGGACCCGTGCGTCGTCGTCCGCTGTCGCTGCGCTTCTTTCTTTCTTGTTCCCGGAAGTTTGTTGGATTCTTGATGGTTGTGTTTTGGGACGGTTTGGGTGCCCCCGGAAGCTATGCCCGCGGCGCGGCTTGTTGCTGGGTGTTCATGCCATGTGCAAAAAACAAAACAAAAAAAACAATTGAGGATTTAGGGTTGCAATGAAGGCAAGGCCCCGGCCAGGACTCTTTCGATCCGACGCACTGCTTGCAGCCGAATGTTGTTTCGGACATTGTCAGGCCCCAAAGTCGCCTGCCTCAGTATTTCAATCTGTTTGAACCCGTGCTGGGCGCTGACACCAGCCATGACTTGACGGGCTGGTCTTCATCCCCATTAGACTCCCTGTCTCGGTGGAGATTGTTTCGACAAGGTGTCAATGCAGATGAATCGCTGAGCCCAGATCAACCTGCCCGTCACGATACGCACAGCATGCCGCCGCCCGCCCACTTCACCGTCTCCAACCACGCCCGTGGCCCGGCGGAGAGCCCCGCCCCTATCCTTCCTGCTCTTCGCCGAATGACCGCCGGCCGCCAATCGGACCGCATCCATTGATTGGCGTGTATGCTCGAGTCACACGAAGGCTTGGTCTACAAGTAGATGGTCGACGCTCGGTTGGGGGCCTCCCCCTTCGCGGGCGGCAGCCGTGACAGCCCAGAATGGCGAATTTCGCCAGAACGCTTTCGAAAGGGTCGATGGCTGGTTCTCCCAAACATCGCTTGATGCGCTGTCCAACGAGACCCCCCGGACGGGCCGGTCTCTTCCATCAGACCCCCACTCCTCCATAAGTCTCCCCGGAATTTACTGGCCGACTGAGACTGAAGGAGGATGCTTCGTGTAGAGGCGCCATATCTCTGAGCCTTCCCCCGTCGGAACCCTTCGGCCAATCCGACATATCGCCCGACTGTTGCCGCTTCCGTCGAAGGGCGCGCAAGTATATGTATGTTGTAAAGGCGTATACGCCCAACTGTCAAAGCTAGGAGGTAGCACCGGCGTAGGAATTGTCGTCGTCGAGGGCTCTGGGTTTCCGCTCCCGGCCGTCGTCGGGCGGGAATAAGCCCCGGATTTGTTTTGCGGCGGCCAAGCCGGATTGACGCCGAGTCGCTGTCGGCTGACGGGATACATACATAGCAAGGTGTGATCTCGGTTGCTGAGTCAAGATGGATTACCAATGCAGCGTGCAGCTGCCCTGGGACCTCTTTGGACATGCCACTCTGGCCGACTTCTCTTGCAGCGTCTGCTATGATAAAGGCGCACTAATATTGCTCCTCTCTGCCGCCTGTTTGAACGTTGACACTCATGAGCTCGATCGGCCACTTGTCCAAGTTGAAGCACCTCTGTAAGTGTCCCGACAGTTGCGGACCCATACTGCATACCTTTCATCTACAAAGAGTATGCCGGACGGAAACGCCCCGGTAGAAAGCTCCGCCCACAGCGGCGCCGGCGTCGCGGATAAGAGCCCGAACGTAACTCCGGAAGTGATTGCCCCCGGGGACGTCCGCGAGTGGTCCGCGGAGCATGACCTCGTGTACCCGGAGGGAGGGTGGACGGCCTGGTCCCAGGTGCTGGCTAGCAACATGCTCAACGCGCTGGCGTGGGGTTATCCGGCGACTTTCGGCGTCTACCAGCTCTACTACACCGAGAAGCTCCGCCTGCCCGCGGCCCAGGTCTCGTGGATCGGCTCGGTGCAGATCTTCCTGACATTTGCCATCTGCACCGTCTCAGGCCGCCTGACGGACGCCGGGTACGCCCGGCACACCGTTCTGACTGGATGCGCTTTCGTCATCTTGGGCTCGTTCATGACCAGTTTCTGCACGCAGTACTGGCAAATCATGCTCGCCCAGGGCGTCTGCACCGGCATGGGTCTAGGCGTCCTCTTCATGCCGACCATTGCCATTGTCGGGTCCTACTTTAAAGAGAGGCGATCTCTGGCGTTGGCCATCGCGGCGACCGGCACCGGCGTCGGGAGCCTCATCTTCCCGTCCACCTTGCAGTACCTCATCCCCCTGGTCGGGTTCCCCTGGGCCGTTCGCTGCTCTGCCTTTGTTGCGCTCGCCGTGGCTACGATAGCCAACGCGCTTCTGCGGCCCCGGCTGCCGCCTAGGAGGTCCGGCCCGCTGATCGAGTGGACCGCTTTCCGGGAGGGGCCGTACATCTTGTTTACCTTGGGGGCTTTCTTCTACTTCATGGCGCTCTATTTCGGCTTCTTCTACGTCAGTCGTCAACATTCATACCCGCAAGCCCAGATGTGTGCTGATTAACGCTGCAGATTAACACGTATGCCCGCAAGGTTATAGACTTCTCGACGACCGAGTCGGTATCGCTACTTCTCATCACCAATGGCATGGGCATACCGATCCGACCCGTTGTCGGTTGGCTAGCCGACCGCCACGTCGGTCCCATCAACATGTTCTTTCTGACCATGTTCATCCTCGGCTGCATGGAGTTTGTGTGGATTGGAGTAAAGACAAAGACCGGCATGTATGTCTTCAGCGTATTCTTCGGCCTGGCCAACGGAGCAGCACAGGGAGTCTTTGGAGGGTCGACGGCAAGCCTGACGACGGACCCACAGAAGATGGGTACGCGGTTTGGCATGATTGCAACGATATCGGGCTTCGCAACACTGGCCGGGCCTCCAACGGCCGGCGCCATCATCGACAGGGCCGGCGGACAATATCTCGGGGCACAGATATGGGGTGGTGCCATGATGATAACAGGCTCACTGGCGGTTGCAGCGGCGAGGATCGCCAAGGCAGGAAAGTCTTTGAGGTCCAAATTGTGATGGAGAAGAGGGGATGCAAAAACGACGACGACGACATATCAAGGCGAAGGGGCGGCAGGCGTCGTGGCTAGTGACAATGAAAGAGAGATGATATCTTTGTAGGATGGACATCGACCGACCGGATAGGCTATGCATCGTTCGCGGTGTCGGGTGCACGAATGAGATTTGTTTTACTGATATGGCGTCGACCTCTACGGCTTCCTCAACAGATCAAGGGTTTCCGAGAGTAGCCGTGCAACCTGCTTGCCGTCCTCCCAGACAAAGTCGTGATCGTGAGTGAGGTCCTTGCGGATTTTGCATTCAACGCCGTCCCTCCCCAGCTTCGACATCATGGTATCAATCTCAGGCTCGTCAACAAGCGTGTCTTGGGGAGACCATGCCAGCAGGATGAGGTTATGTGCAGGCAAGGCGTTCTTGAAGCTGCCCGAGAAGCTGGCCGGCATGACCTTATTCCAGACCTCCCGGTCTTTGCCAAAGGCAGAGACGATGAACTGGGTGTAGTCCTCACCGTGACGGGCGTTGAAGTCATGCAACTCGTAGATGCCGGCCAGGCCGACGAAGGCAGCCGGCATCTTGACCTCTGGGGGCGGGGCGGCACCGAGCGCAACAGACCCCATCGGCAGCTGGAAGGCCAAGGTGGCGCCGGCCGAGTGCCCGATTAGGATGTAACGGTCCTGGATATCGTACTCGCGCTGCAAGAAGGCGAGGGCCGACCAGACATCGCGTAGGTGGTCCGGGTGTTGAGCGCAACGAAGCTCTGCCGGAGGGGTGACGGCAGGGTCCTGCGGGAAGGAGGGGTGCGGAGAGAGGCGATAGTCAATGCTGATGAAGCCGCGAACCTCGGATTTGGGAGCAGAGCTACCGGTATTGACGAATTCATCAATGGAAGGCTCGAAACCATAGAGGGTCTTCCGAGGATCACGCCAGGCACCGCCGTGGAGGTAGCTAGTCGGGCGCACGTAAGCGGCTGTCCAGAAGCGGCGGCGTGTAGAAATCCATCGCAGAAGCGTGGTTGACAACTCACATTATCCAGTACCCATCTGCGTTGCCGGCGTTTTGGGGGAGCTCCCAGACACCTAGCTTCTGCAGCTCGCTGTCGGCGGCGTAACGATGCTCGGTAAACTTCAGTGAGCCCGACATAGCGACGAAAGCTAGATCGGACTGGTGGATTAGTTGGTGGCGGCGTGTCGTCCTTTGCGCGTGTCAACCAGTACCTTGGGATACGACGGCGCACAGCGGAATGGGAGTTGCGTGGAGCTTGAAACCTCGGACGAGTGCTTGGCAAGACGTGGAAAGGGGGGTGGTGTGTGCCAAAGTAATGAGACGCTGTCAGTCTTGATCCGTTGGGAGGGGAGGGGGCAGACGAGGTTGCAAGAATAAGAATAAAAGGGCCTAGGCTGGAGACTGTTTGTTGCGCAAGTGTCCGGAGCAGCTGATATGTAGCGATGAGGGCAGGGAGGGGTTGGTGGGGCCTTCCGTCCTCCGGTTTCCCGTCCTTTCTTCCGCCTCCGCGAGCGACCGTTCCTGGCCATCATTTCCCGACCCGGCCCGGCTGCCGGCTCGCGCTTTCCCATCTTTCGCCTTCTTCAATGTAGCCTCCTTCCCATCCAGGGCAATGCCTGTACCTGTATCATATTGTGAGAAGAGGCCCTTATGATGCTTGGGAGAATCCCCCGCCAGCGAAAAGCGCTTGTTAGCATCTCCTGTGTTCTCCCCTTGGTCTTTTTCCCTCGATAATAAATCTCGACCCCGCCGAGCCCAACTCATAAGTCCGTGGCCCAAGTTATCGAGACCAGCTGGACACTGATCCACTATTGTTCGTCCAGGCGCGTGTGATGCGACGGCTTGCGATCTGACCGTGCCATCTCACTAATAATAAGGCCGCCAACTGCTGGCCAGCAAGCTGTCTTCAGTTAATGTAAGTCACGTTGCTCCCTCCCATTCATAGATAACGAACCGCAACCGCCGCAGTGTGAACCCCCCTCCCCCCATGGCACACCTGTCGCTCACATGGTGACCCCGCATCTACGCTGCCTGTGGCCTATCTTTCATACTGAAGATCCCCCCCTGTTTCGAGCTGCTATGATGACAGGAAAAGTAAAACGGGCATCTTTCTCTTTGGTTTCTTATGTATTGATTCCTTTCTTTTTTTGATTTCTTATTTCGTATCGTCTGTCTCCACTTCCCCCCCCAAAAATCGGACTTCCCCCGTTGTTGATCGTTTTCTTGGTATTGGTATTTTTTTCCTTTTTTTTTCCTTACTACAAACGGCTACGCCACGAGCCCAGTGCCACTCAAATCAAGAGCCCAAGTCCTGAACACGATGTTGGACAAGTATGGCACACTAGTCGAAACAGAAAGGGTCGAGATGAACTGGTGTTTGGACCTGCAAGGTTGTGACCACGCCACAACTAGCGACGGACAACCCAAATTATTTCCCTGTGCAGAAACGCGGTGATCAGGCCAAGCCGTCCTTCCGCCTCAACAGACTTTAGAGCTGTCTTGCCTCAGTGCCCGCCCGTGCGGAGCACCTGGATTGGAGTTGCAGCCTCGTAGAAGGTCTTGTCCCGTCCTTTTCCGGAACATCGTGTTGGTGCAACTTTGTAACACGCAATGTGAAGAATACGGAGCGGTGAAGGCACGCGTACGGTCGTAAGATCGATCCCACGCATGGCCTACTTCCGTCCTTGGCTTTCGCAGGGCTACCGACATCCAGATTGGTCTAGATGCGTGGCCGACGTAGTAGCGCGGTACCTAAGATGCGCGGCAAATGAGTAGCCAGAACAAAGTCTACTTTACTTATGCAGCTCTCCCATGTCGGCATACTGACTGTCGTCTACCTGGGTTGTAGGTATTATGCGAGGTACGCTTTTGGCGCGTGACCTCACCTCAGCCGTCGGCGCAGGTTTCACTATCTGCTACACGGCGAAGTCCAGAAGAAGAGGAGGAAGTGGAAGAGCAGACACACGTCACGACATGACATCCCGGATTTCGGGCCCTCGCTCTTCTTTCACCGCCGAGTCCTATGTCTGTCTGTGCCTTTCCGAGTCAACGGCGACGATTCATTTAACTTCGGCCGTTACCAACCTCGTATGGACGAAACTGGGAAGGGAAAGCATCGACGCATGCATGCATCCATCCATCGTAATAATAGATGCTGAAGAACCCCCTGTTTCGCCATGTTTCCGCCAAACAACCCGTCAGTTAGGCGCCTTCAACTCTGTCTACTCATTAAGGAGAGGAGAACACCCGATACGTCCACTTGGTATGGTGAGCAAACTTTCTTTCGGGCTGGTAGTCTCCAGAGCTGAAGAACTACGGCAACAACCCCCCCCCATTTGCGTACCGATAGCCACGAACAGTGCCCGATCGTGAGCAATCAGTGCGTCCCTCTCTAGTGGAGCCGATGGCCCGTTTTTGGAGATATCGCGGGCAGACAGGCCGCATTTCTTCATATATCGACGGCGCTATCGCTCATCTGGCCAAATAGAGGTTGGTGTCGTGCAAAGATAGGTAATACGAACGAACAGCTGAAGGAGGGTGGGGGAGAAGAGGACGAGGTACGAAGAAGTAGTGGTTTATTTCTTACTTTTCCCGACACCCAGTGGATCACTTCCTCCTCGGTGCCTCCCGTTTCCCGGGACCCATACATGTGCGCCTCACCTGCAAGCTGCAGGCTGCAACCCTCATCACGTTTCTGTGTAAGGTGAAGCTGCAAGTGGCACCAGTGAAGCCTTTCGCAAAGAAGATATGGAACCACAAAATTTGCAGGATATCATGGCATGCAGACTGAACCCACTATGCAGCAGCATACGGCTTCTTTGGCTTTTGCAGAGCAAGATCTCTTCTACCTTGCATGGCCTCCTCCTCCTCTCTCTCACAGCCATACGCCACTCGATCGTACTTATTCCTCAAATTTGAAACATGCTTTCTGCAGTAATACAGGACCGGTGACTTAATTGTCGTCTTGCTGCTCCCGCTGCCGACCCCGTCAATAATTATTCTCGTGGCTGTTCTGTATAAGCGCGTATGAGCACTCGGCTGTCTCCCACATGGTAACCCTACCTTGCTGGGACCTGTCTCCGGGGGTATGCGGGTCTCAAACTTGCCGTTCCTGTTGGGTTCGCTTTTAGAAAGTAGCTGGATATCAATACCATGGGTTCTGAGTTGAGCAGTATCCAAAGACCTGCGTGATGGGGTCCGACCCTTGGCATCGTCCTCCGTGGCTGGCCACATCAAACCCCATGGCCTCGCCCATGTAATTGTCCTGGCTTGCTGCCGCTTTCCTTTATCTTTCACTCTCGCTCGGTGATGTTCTTTCTTCATTAACACTCGCTAGATTACCACGGTATCAACCAGCCCTATGGCTAATGTGGATTTATCAGAGAGCAATGGCGGCGCTCTTGTGGCCACTGCCGTCGCGTTCCTTGTCCTCTCTTGGGTTTCTGTGCTTCTGAGGTGTTATGTGAGGGCTTTTATGACAAATGGCTTTCAGGTTGATGACTGGTTCATGGTTGTGGCTCAGGTAGGGCTTTTCCCTCAGCGAGAGACAGCTACGGCCAAGTACTATATTGATGCCCCATTCTTAGGCCATCTTCACTCTTTCTTGCTCTCTGATCCTAGCCGGTGTAGGCAATGGCTTGGGCCGGCATAACAAGTCTCTCAGTCAGAGACAAGAGATCTCGGCTTTAATGGTACGTTGCTTTACATTGGGGCTATTCCGACGTCAATTCACTAACACCATCGTAAAGTACCAAGCTCTGGCTACCGCCACGTACGTCCTTGGTATGCTGTTCATCAAGCTGAGCATCGGCTTCTTCCTGCTGCGGCTTTCAACGTCGAGGGTCTACAACTGGATCATCCATGTTAGTCTGGCCATTGTGACTATATGGAGCGTCGTCATCTTCTTCTGGAACACGTTCCAGTGCTCCCCGGTCGAGGCACAGTGGGATTATACTATTCCCAATGCCGAGTGTGTGTCAGCGGACGCCGTCGTGGCAGCGGCCTACTCCATCAGTGTCATGACTATCATAAGCGATTGGTTATATGTAAGCCGCTTCAGTCCCTCTATTGCTCGCCTGCCTCCCCCATGAAGATAATGCTGACCTACCCCGAGGCTCTTCTCCCTATCCCCATGGTCTGGAGCGTCGAGATGACCAAACAGGCCAAAGCAACGGTCATTGTGATTCTTAGTCTTGGGATATTGTAGGTCCCAGGAACCTCATACTGGTCCTACGAAACATTGCTCACGAGCCTCAGTGCCAGTATTGCAACTCTTATCAGACTCAAGTACCTTGCCGACCTTGGCAACGTAGCAGATATATTATGTACGGCTACAGTCCGCCCCAGCCCCCGAAGAAATGTGTAGTTGAACACCACATATCACATAACAGTGCTGACTACACTTTAGTTACAGGAACGGACCCTATGGTCTGGACTTTAGTCGAGCCTGGTGTTGCCATCATTGCATCAAGCTTAGTCACCGTCCGGCCTCTTCTTCGAGCATGGCGGCTCAGCGGATTTATATCAACCAACCAAACGTCTGGTATGAGCGGTGCGATCAGCAGGGGAACGAGGTCGGGAACGGCACGATCGGCAGCCCGTCCGATACCGCAAAACGACTCGTACGCCGCCGGCGACGTAGGCACAATGGAACTGGAGCTCGGTGGTATGGGCAAACACGAGCCGAATCCATGGCCAAACTCCCGAAGCGGATGCACAGCTCCGTTCGCGCAAGTAGGGGGGCAGATCCGCGCAAACTCTGTGGCGCCGCCGGGCCAGGAATGGCACGGGAGCTCTGATGACGCAAGGTGTGTCGTCGAAGGGGGCAAAGCGAGCGACACATGGCGAGATGAGAGAGATGGGTCGCAGAGCGTGTCATCAGCTGATATCGATGGTCTCGATGCCCAAAGCCAACATAGCGGACGTGTTGGCCTAGGAGGTCGCAGGAGTTAGATGATGTTGGTTCACAGCGCACGACGATGGTAATTCCCGGCCTCATACCCATCAGCTTTCTGTCACGCCTTTATATATTTCACAGGTTTCAAAACAACCGGGATAGGGGTCGGGTGGGAATGGCGACTTGACAAGAGATAATGGCGCCACAGATGTGAATAGTATAGAATTGAGGTGCCCGGTGAAGGCAGAATGAACACTGGGCCACCTTGCTGCGTGCGGGCACGCAAGCCAGCTAGGATAGGAAGGAAGGAATATAGGCGCCCTCTTGTAGGCGAAGACGGCGAAACTAAACACCTTCAACGGCCTAATATGGATCCTGATTATAAGCCTTCTCCGCCTCTGCGTACGCATCGTACGAATACAGAAACCCCTGGATTTCGGGACACGTCCACCGTGAAGGGAAACCGGGCTGCGGTTCCGCCCCCGGCTCCAGCGACGCCGCCATGATCTCGTCGCGGCGCTCCTGCTCTGGGCCGTCAGGCATATGGAAGTCGTCGCGCTGCCGGAACGACTCCATGACGATGCGCTGCCCGCGAGCCATGCGGAGACGCTGGTACATGGCCGCGGCGGCGGGGAGCTGCGCGGCTTTCGTCCCGCGCCCGCCAACCTTTCCCAGGAGGGAGCCCAGCACGGCGCCGTCCTCCAAGGAGGAGTTTGCGCCCTGCGCGAGATAGGGGAGCATCGGGTGGCAGCAGTCCCCAGCCATGAAGAAGGACCCGTCGTCGCTCGCCCACTGGGAGAGGGGCTCGATCCAGCAGAGTTTCCACTTGTGAACGCTCTCGACCTGGTCCAGAAGCTTTCGGAGGAGGGGATCCCAGCCGGCGAAGAGGGACCGCATCTCCTCGACGTCCCCGATGACCTTTGTCGAGCCCTCGGGGAGGTTGTCCGGGGACAGGAGGCCCAGGTTGAGCATGCGACCCTGTTTCACGGTGTAAGACACGCCGTGGGACTGCGGGCCGATCCAGAAGTGAACCGTCTCCGATTTTATGAAGTCTTCGAGTTCGGCCTTATGGGGGCCTCTGAGGGAGTCGATTGGAATCGCGATGCGGAAAGCCAAGTCGCCGGTCAGCGCCGGAGGGGAGGGTCGGCCGAGAAACTGGGCACGGGTGGCGGACCACATGCCGTCGGCGCAGACGACGACGTCACCACCGATATCCACGGTGTTAGTCCCGGAGGCGTCATCGTTGCCTTCCTGGGCGATGGTCACGACGGCGCGGGCAAAGTCTACGGAGTGAACGCGGGCGGAGAGGCGGATCTCGACGCCGAGGGCGGTGCAGCGATCGACCAGGGCGCGCTGAAGCTCGACGCGGTGGAGCCCCCAGAAAGGATGGCCGTAGCGGGACTGGATGATTTCTTGGAGCCGTGGTTCGTGGGCGAGAAGGCGGGTGCCGTCGTAGCGGTGGACGGAGAGAGTCGAAGGACGGGTCGCGAGGGGGGAAAGGGTCGGGCCTAGGCCCCAGGCCTCAAGAAGGCGGGTTGCATTAGGTGTGAGTTGGAGGCCGGCCTGCGGTTGTCTCTGTGAGTAGGTGAAGCTTTGACGGGTGATGAAGTCGTGAAGGGGGTGAGAGAGGGTGGGACTGGGTAACTTACACCGACTTCTTGAAGTTCTTTAACGGCTTCGAGGATCGTGACACGATGGGAAGGGTTTGCAAGCTTGGTAGAGAGGGCGGTGGCCAAGCCCGCGAGGCCCGCGCCAATGATTATGACATGGAGAGGATGCGAGGCATTGCATTCCGCTTCTTCGCCCATGTTGAATAGCCCCCGTCGCTCGCTCGTGAAGTCGGTGGCAGCGCCGTACGGTTGGTTTTGAGTTCAATGGAGTTCGACTATGCAAAATTGATGGTGCACGACGCGACAACTACCGTTCCGCAGCGGTTTCCTCTCACCGTCATCCACTGACACTTTCTGAGGAGGCTGGGTCTAGGAGACAGCCGTGACAGGTCCTGCGGACGCACCATAAACAAAGACGCCATTACCTAGGCTTGGGTTTTGTGTTCACGGAGGGTCGCAGGTGCGGAGTGTGGGGAAGACCGATGGGACGACGCCGTCCCCCAAGTTCGTCACAATTATTAGCTGCAGTCCGAACCAATCTAGGGTATCGTTATCTTTTGTCGATCTGCTTTGCCCCCCCCCCCCCCCGTGAACCCAAGACTTATTAGCGTCGAAGCCACTGGCTCCCCTCACGCTTAGTTTTGTCCGTTATCCGTGTCCCGCTCCTCCACTGGCGCTGACCATATCGACCCCCTCCTCCTACTCGCTGGGAATAACAAGATCATCCGGGTCGACTTCCCATTCTTCCTCGTCGCCCCAGGTAGGTGCGAGAACAAATCTGCCCATGATCTTGCCCATACCGATGCTGTCGCCGCCAATGACACCCGGTCTCGTCTTCTCGTCCGACTCCTCCACGATCACTGCCGTGGTCAGAAAATTCATGCCTGCCGCCGGGCTGAGCTCCAATGTTCGCCCACCCCAGTCCAACTCGACCTTGCCGGACTTGCGGACCTTGAGCTTGCCCATCATCCCGGCCTGGGAAACCAGCTGATTGATGTCGGTCAGGTCAATGTCCTTATCCTCCTCGGCCGTGGCTCTGGTGTTCTCTTCCGAGTTGGTGAGGTCGACCGCTTCGCCAGGCGGGTCCATCATGACGACATCATCCGGCTCCGGCTTGACCTTGGGCGCGGTCGTAGGGTGTAAGGGTGGGAGCAGCGGTGGGAATTGGAAGAGATATAATCGGCCGTCCTTATCCTGCACAGTCTCGCTCTCGGGGGCCTTGGAGTTCTCGTCGGAAACTGTGCCCAATTCGCCCAGCAGAAGTTGCATATCGTGTGTGATCATTTCCACCTCTGGGTCGACCGCTGCCTTCTTCGTCTTCGGTTCAGGCGTGACCTTTTCCTCGGCCTCGGGGGTCGAAGATTTCACTCGGGCGTTGAAATCGACCGGCGCGATGTCGGGTTCAGCACCGGGTTCCGCCTTGACCTGAACCATGCCCTTGGGTGCTGCATGCCAGACCTTGGTCTCTTCCTCCACACGGGGAACGGCACCGAGGTATGACTCATTTGCGTCAACCCATAGACTCTCTTCCGCCTTTCCTTGTTCTTCCGCCTCGAGTTCTGCAGAGGTCGCAATGACCTTCTTCTCCTCCTTCTTGTCGATACGGGCGATGCCCATGGGCCAGATATTATCAGGCTTCATGTTGATGAGAGCTGCCGTCGTTTCATCGTCGGAATCTGGTTCGCGGTCAACCGCGTATCCGGCGAGCCTGTCGGCGTTGATTCGGGCCTCGCGATGGCCGGATGCCTCTCCAAAACCACCGCCTTCTCTCTTGGTTCTGCCTCCTCCTCCGCCGCCGCCGAAGAAACCACCACCGCTGCCGCTGCCGCCACCACCTCCCCAGCCTCCGCCGGACCGTCCGCCTCCTAGGTAGACAATGTTAGCTTCGCAATCGTGTCGCGACAAGAACCCTGAACATACCCTCAATGTTTATTTGCGAAAAGGGACCGCTGGCAACAGCAGTCCGCGATATGAACCCGCCCCTACCCATGGCATCTCCACGAGCTCGCCGACTGCGACCTCGAGAGCGCGCCTGGGCTCGAGCCTCGGCCTTTGCCCTCGCGTTGTCTTTTTCTAACTCTTGTCGAGCGATGGCGTCTCTCGAGGCTTCGTCTCTCCGCACAACCTTGGGCCGAAACCTGCCGACTGAGGTGCCCCGCGTTGGTGCTGGTCTAGGTGTTGCGGAGTCTCTGGAGGCCCCCGCGGTTGCCGGAGCAGCGTCTAGTGCTGAGGAAGGCCTGGATGTTGGCGCTGGAGCCTCCGCGCTTGGTGTGACACTGGCAGCGGCTCCTCTTCCCACGCCTCTGCCTCTTGTTCCTCGGCCACGAGCCCTACCGGCGCCTCGAGTCGGGGTCGTTCCCTCGGGCATGTTGGCAGACGACTGTGGATATTATAGATAGGGTGATTCGGATAATTTTGCTGTATTGCCGCTATCTCGTACAATTGGCGGCTTGCCGTCGTCGTAGGTTTGGGGAGGGGGGATTTGGAAATTTGTGAAATGCTGTCGTCGACCGAGAGTCACAGGTGCGCCGCTATGAGAAAAAGATGCTCGATTACCTTAGCGTGGTGGGGGACCAAACTTCGGCAGAGGTACCCTTGTAATTTTTTTTCCATTTCACCTTCCATCCCTCCGAATCGCCGCAACTAAAGTGGGGTTGGGACACCCCGCGAAGGAGGGGCACTAAGGCACAAGTGAGACGTACATACCTACCTATCTCTACCTGTCTGTGTACATTAACTCATCACCCCCGACGTTCATTGAAGATACCTCTGTAGGTACCACTAAGTCTTCATTTTTATTAAGTATACTCGGTCAGTCTTGGAAGGACAAAGCATTCAAAAACCTGGTCTCCTGTTTTCCTTTATTTCTCAGCGTTCCTAGGTTAGGTGGGCGGTCTGCACTTGACTTGTTTTTTGGGAAGCTTCCACTGTTGTCCGAGGTGCAATGCCCACTCAACAACTCAATCTTCGCCGGAATCCGCGAGGCGCCTTGATATGCACATGGGGTCTGATAGTGTGAAGATGTCGGATGCCTCATTTAACACACATCAATGACTGCTCACCGTATAGTCTTGCGACGCTGCCCTCTCGGTTTAGCATGTTGCCAATCCACAGTCTCCCAGCTTCAACAGTACTCGCTCCAAATTTCACAATGACACAGGTTCTGACCCTCGCTGCGGACCATAAGATGCCATCCTTGGCCTCCGTCTCAATGCGCTTCATCCGCCATAACTCGTCCTCTGTCATACTGCTCTCCTCCTTAGCTTTGGCCTCTGCCGATCTGAAATCCCGCGCACCAAGCCGCGGCAAGACCCCGAATTCTTCGAGGAAGAAGTTTCCCAGGGCGTGCATTTGCGGCCCTCGAAGGATCAACGTTCCAAAGAGCCCGTTCCCGTGCATAAAGTCTCTCAAGCATCTGCCAACTAAGCCTTGGCTATTTCTGTCCAAGATGACTGTGTCTCGCACAAGCAGGCGGCTCTTGCTTCCCGGTAATTCTCCTGACAACCACACTTCGTTGCGCCCTGTCCATTTGACAAAGCTCCAGTCCTCGCCGCGTGCCGTTCTTCCCTGCGTCACCCAGTCTAATAGACAAAGAGATGCGCTGGGTGCGGTTGTGAATATCTGAGTCTGTTCGTAGACGCTTCCGTCAAAGGGCTGTACTGGGTCTGGCAGCTGACATATACCGGCGTTGTCTTCGATACAGACCTCGAGTGTCTGGCGCGTGACTATGTCGGGGGATGCGGATTTGAATATTTTTGTATGGCCCTGGGTGACAACGCTGAGCTTTGATTCTGGTAGAGCGCGTATGGATAGGTTGACGCTATCGCCTCCAACGAGCCCGCCGCCGTACGACAATAAGAATACTAAAACGCTCTTCTGGTCGGCGGCCGGCGTGGGAGATATGAGTTTCAGAGGGTACTGGTACGACATGGCTTTGAGGCCCGACAGGCCGTTCGGCAGCAGTTGGGCTATGATCTCGCCCTCGCCGGCCGCCGAAGACGACTTTGGAAACGGGGAATCCATCGTTGGAGCGTGTTGGAAGTTGGTCGATTGGTCTCAGGGGTACCTCTGACAAGCCATTCCTGACTGTAAAAGTCGTCTTGTGCCAGGTCAGAAACGTCTTGAGAAGGTTGTTTAGAGGAAGCCGAGCGGCAAACTGGGACATATGCTTCGGTGAACCCACTCAATCCAACCGTGATGCTGGTTGTTGCAGTTGTGCGAGACGGCACTGTGAATAGGTATCTAATTGGATTGCTACTCATTATAAAGTCAAGTCCAAGCAAGAATAAGCGGACAAAGTGCTGATAAGGATAAGGAGTACGTACCGGGATGTCGCCGGCGAGCCTACCTCGACGTCTAGGTCCCTAGCTGCCTAGGCAGGTCCCCAGTGTACCTGTACAACAAAGACCGTGAGCACTCGACTTTAAAAGACCCCGGGCTACAAATACAACCAGTAGTGAGCTATCTCTCCAAAACACAATGAGTCGATTGCCATCGGGGAATATCGGTGTATTGGAATGATGCAGGTCTGGCAGCTGGCGTGGAACATTGGCAGCTGAGCTTGGCAGTCTTCGAACCTCATGTCTGCGTGAGTGAAGCATTGTCGGGAGCGGCGAACCACGAACCGAACCTCTCTGTCTACCTACCTAGCAAGGTAAGTAGGTACTTAAACAAGTCGCTCAACTGGTAACTAGACTCCATGGTTTATTTGTAGGGCAGCGGAGTTTCCGCAATTGGCGGAATTTCGATAATAAATAACTGGTAGTAACTACCTGTACTTACCTACCTATCAAGAGGTAGGTCGGTAGGTAGTAGGTAGGAAAGTATCTATCTGATTGTGGACGGTTGAGACAGTACGTACCCGCGTTGTGTCTCCAAGCACCATTGATACAGTGTTTTATCACCCGAGGGTGTCGTGTCTCGCACGGTACGCCAGATAGGCAGGTACCCCCATTTCGATCCACCCGAACCCATCCTCCCACTCGCGAAATTGGAGAGCTCATCACCTAAACATCCTCGACACAGACGCACCAACTGAACGCGACAATTTCCTTCGTATGCGCCGCCCCTTCGAACCCTCGCTCATCGGCGCAAACTAATTGTCGCGATTGCTGCCTTCGTATTCGTGTTTCAGCGATTTTGCCCCATCACCATTGCGCAACAACATGGAGAGCGCGACAGCATCCCCCGAACCCGAGTCGTCGCGTCGTCGATCTGGACGCGTCGTGCGAGCCCCCGAAAAGTTCAGCCCCGAACCAGTCACCGCCCCCAAACGCAAAAGAGGCCTAGAACAGGATGATGATGATGATGAAGGAAACGACGACGACGAGCCCGAGACGGATGCCACGATGAGCGACGCCGCCGATAGCGCTGACGAACGCCCTCGTTCCAGACCCAAGAAGCGATCCGGCGCATCGCAAGGGAACCGCGTGAAGAAGCCCGCAACCAAGAAACCCAAGACAAACGGGGTGGCTCCATCTGGCCACTCCGCAAGCCTGCCATCTCGTCCGAAGAAGTCGGTGAGAATTGCCGATAAGCAAGGGGAGGGCCTCTACGGTAAGCTAATCACCCTGGAATGTTGTTCACGGTCCCGTCAACTGACAAATCTCTCAGCCGACGTTTTTGGTTCGGGAATGCCCTCAGACGAAGTTGCCGATAAGTGGCAAACTAGGTACCAGGCCAACGATGCCCTTGCTGTCGTCGAACTCGTCAATCTGGTATTGCAATGTTCCGGCTGCGATCTCGAGATTACCGAAGACGACGTCCGCGACCCTGATAACTGCCAGGCTCGCCTTACCGAGCTTCAGGATCTGTTCCAAGAGGTAATAGACGCTCAATCCTCCATGCGAATCTACTGTACGAACTCGAGCACTGACACCTAGGGTAGGAGCAAGTAACGGAGTACCCTCTCATTTCCAGGGCGAAAAACACCAAAGCCTTCCGCGATCTCCTGACCGGATTTTTCAGGGCTGTCGTGCGTAGTGTTCACGAGACCGACATCCTCTACAGCGACGCGACTTTGATGGAAAACCTCGTCCGTTGGATAGCATCCATGTCGACTTCATCACTTCGTCCATTCCGGCACACTGCGACCACTGTCATCCTCTCTCTTGTGCACGGCTTGATCGACGTCGCAAATACTCTTGATTCCCGTATCACTGCTATCGAACAACAAATCAACCAAGCCAAGAGAGGCAAGAACAAGGCCAAATTGGCGGAAATGCAGCGCACGCTTGACGAAGCCAACAACAACAGAGAGCTGTGCGGCCACCATATCAAGGACTTCTTCGACACCACGTTTATCCACCGATACCGGGATATCGACCCGCGTATTCGGACCGAGTGTGTCGAGGCCTTGGGGTCATGGATCACCGGTCAACCAACAGTCTTCATGCAACCCGAGTACTTACGCTACCTGGGCTGGATGCTCTCTGACGTGGTTTCCTCAACTCGACAAGAAGTCCTCAGACAACTCGCACGCATCTTTCGAAAGGACATTCAGCCGCTGGGTCACTTCATTGACCGGTTTCGGCCTCGCCTCATTGAGATTGCCACCAAGGATGCTGAGGTGTCGGTCCGTGTCGCTGCCGTCTCCGTCATCAACGTCCTCCGGGACGCTGGAATGCTGGAGCCAGACGAGGTCGACTCAATCGGCAAGCTCATTTTCGACAGCGATTCTAGGATCAGGAAATCGGTTGTCAATTTCTTTGTTTCCTGCGTCGAAGATTCCATCGAAAGCAAAATGGAAGAGCTTGGTGGCCAGGATGCCCTGGATGAGCTCTTTGGCGAAATCGAGGACGACGACTACAACTCTCCCCGCAGCACCTGGGTCAATATCAAGTGTTTAGCAGAGAACCTTGCGGCGTTTGATGCGCAAGTCGAGAGCGAGCAGCAAGATGCTAGCTCTCAAGGCCTTGCCGTTGCGGCTGATGTCACGCAGACGAGTGTCGCCGACACTCGCATATCGCTTGCTTCCCAGGTCCTTTTCGAAAAGGTGCCCTACGTAAAACAGTGGGAGGTGCTTGCGGGGTATCTGCTCTACGACCACACTGTCAGCTCCAAGTCCAAGTCCAAATCACATGGCGCCTCCACTGAGATTGCTTTTAAGAAAGCCGTTGGACCGGGGGGCTCAGAGGAGGCCATCTTGCTGGAAGTTCTGGCCTCGGCAGTGAAGATGTCGATGCTACAGTCCGCCGAGATTGAGAAGAACAAGAAGAAGAGTGGCCGCCCGGAAGTTGCCGAGGCTCAAGAAGAGACAGCCTTGGAACTGGCGACCGTGATCCCGCAACTTCTCAACAAGTTCGGGGCTGATCCTGCTACGGCTACTATCGTCCTGCGGATGGAGCACTTCCTAGACTTGGAGGTTTTCCAGACACTGCGGCAAGATTCGACCAAGTATGAGAAGTTGCTGGACGAGATTAGTACACAATTCAACAGGCACGACGATAAGAGGGTTGTTTCTGAAGCCGCTGCTGCTCTCCTCCATTCTCGCCAATATGACGAGCTCGAGGAGCTCACTGAGGGAAGGCTTGCAGTTCTGTGGGAGAACGTCATCAACACACTGCGCAGCTTCGACAAAACATGCGAGCTCACGATTCGCGGCAACCTGGAAGAGGAGCATTTGACCGCACTCTCCACCGTGCTCATGAAGATCAGTGAGCTTACTCGCATTTCTGATTGCACAGAAATCCTCGAAACCGAAGGCCGTGCGGCTGACTCAATGTCATCCACGATTGAAATCCTGGTCAACATTGTTCGTCGGGGCACATTCAATGAGCCCAGTGAAGTCGACGACTTGGAAGACGAGGTAACGTCATTCGCAATCAAGGGTATTCAGTTCTACTTCATGTGGAAGGTGCGGAGTTTCCAGAAGTTCATCCAAAGCGGAACCGAAATCCCTGATTCTGTCGTGGACCAAATCGTCGTCCTGCGCAAGAAGTATGACACGGGCCTGATCAAAACTTTGTCGTCACGAGCTGTCATCGATGAGATTCGCATCTTCGCAACTGGCGCTCTTTGCGACATCCATGTCCTCTTCGGTTCCTTGCGAAACTGGACAGAAGAATCCCGCGGAAATGCTAACTACAAGAAGCTTGCGAGGCTTATACATGAGCTCGAGCCCAAGCTCTTGCCTGAACTCATCTCCATCTACGACGGCGTCGAGCGGAGCTTTGCCAAACGTACGAAGAAGACGCTCAATGAGCCGGCTGAAGACGAAGAACCCATGGATGATGACGACTCTGACGACGAGGAGGATGAGGACCAAGGACTCACTCAAGAGGAGAAGCTCGCCATTGAGCTCAAATCCGAGAAGGCCCTTTGCGAGCTGGCTGCCAAGTTTGTTCTCGCCATCGTTCAAAAGGTCCTTGATCAAACAGGGTCCCACGCCGGCACGCTTCGCAAGCGCCTTCTCCGAAACCAGGGCAGGCTCGGCAAGAACTTTGCCGAGGTGGTCGCTTACCTTGACCCGTCCAAGGTTCGGGAGCACCTGTACGGAAAGAAGCAGGCACAAAGGGCGAAGACGTCGGCCAAATCGGCCGCAGCGAAGCCCGCCAGGAGCGAGGAGATCGTGGTCGACGACGATGACGATAACGAGGAGGAAGACGTTTTCGAAGAACCCGAACCTGAGCCGGAAGAGGGCTCCAAGGAAGATCTCCGGCGACGAGAATTGCTAGAGGAAGAGGAAGAAGAGGAGCCCGACGTAGAAGAGGCTCCTGCCAATAATGATGCAGACGACGACGATGTATTGGGCGACTGAGCGGTGTTTGATCAGTCAACTTTGAGCCGCCGGAGGACAAACACACAAGCACGGTCCGAAATTTCTTTGCTCTGTTCATACAATGATTCTTCTGGCTTGGAGAGACCGTTTCTATCCCTTGTGCGGTGCGTTTGTGCGCTGGCGTAGGACTGCTTATTTACAGAACACCTTCACATATCACTTCTGCGTGGACTGGATGGTAATGCCGGATGGTGACGGCGAATTGAGAGCGCCGGCGTGGGATATGGCTCTTTTGACCAATGGCGTTAGAAAGGGTTCAAAAGACAACTCTTATGATGGCTAACACGACACAACTGCTAAAGATATTCCCGACCTGTGTGAACCCGTTGCCGCGCCGATGATGGCCCTGTCCCGGGCCCGCCCCTTTCTCAAACAATAATACCATGAACTCCCATCCCATGCCAAACTTTTGGGGGGGGCTACTTGCTTCCCTGCCTTTAGCTGTTGTAACGAATCTTGGTTCCGAAAAGGCCAAACATCCTCTTCCATCGCTTGCCTTCACCTGCATTTGCCTTTCCTGGATTCGACTCCTTGACCTTGATGCCATATTGATAGATACAGCACGTGAAAGGCCGGTTCGAAACAGTCTCAGTCTCCTTCAACGGCCCGCTGGGCCCTTCGTTATCAGAACTGTCCGGTGGCCGGTCGCCCGTCATCTTCTTTCCCACATTGGCTTTCTGCTTCTTGCGCTGGTTTGCTAGTTCCTTGGACTTTTTCTCTTCGAGGTCTCCCCAGAGGATGAACATCCTCTCCCGCAGCTGCGCCAGGTTCTCGGGATTCGCGCGAAGGTTGCAGGCGTCCATGTCCGTCAGAAGCTGCGCGTCAAGATTACCTACCACGACCCAGAAGCTATTATCTCTCCGGCTTTTAGAGTCCTTAGGCACAGGCGTAACTCCTTGAAGACGGAGAGCGAAGCGCCATTCCCATGTTTCATCGCCGGTGCTTAAGTAGCCATCGATTGTGCCATGTTCTTCTTCTCCCTCCGACTCCGATTCTTCGCCAGAGTAGTCGGAGAGCATGTCGTACTCTGTTTGTTTCTTGACGCAAGCAAAGTCCTGAAGCCTGTTCGGGTAAAAGTCGACTACGCGGACGTTGGTGCGGTACCTCGCGCAGTTGAAGGGAAGGTCAAGGGAAAGGGGAGCGCCTTGGGAGGTCATCTCGTACTTTGCTGGCTTTAGAAGGTCCGACACAGGGGTTATCGCTTGTTCGGGATTTTCTGCAACGACCTGCGTGTTGAGACTGGCGTCTAAGAGAGCCATGTTCTGTTTCGCCTTTCCTTGGACTTGGGCTCTTTGCACAGCGCGTTTCTGCTTTGCATTCGTAGGCTTACCCTCCGGTTGACCCGGCGGCGGCCGCTTCTTGCTTTGTGTCTGGGTGGATTGCAGGTCTTTGCGTAGGGCCTTATCCTCCTTTTCATAATCCCTCTTTCTGCCAAGGGCATTTTTCAAGCTCGAAGGGATGTTCTCAGTATCCTCGAAAAGATCAAGAACGTCGACACAGACTTTGCCGGGGAAATTGTTTCGGTCTTCGCGGAGGTAACCCTCGAGGTTCGCGCCGTCTGAACCAAACTTGAACTGAACGTTGCGTAGATTGACCCATGAACCATTCTTAACCCTGTTTCTGATGGCAGTTGCATGCGGCTCAAAGCAAGTTACCTGAAGGGTCCTCTTGCCAAAAGGGCCGTTCCATATTGACGATTTGCTGCCTTTGGCGTCTGTGTAACCGAAGGGGTCACCGTCTCTGGAACTCCGGCTGGTCTGGCCAGGTCTCATGTGGTTGAAAAAGCCTGAGTTCTCGGTATAGTCTGAAACATAGAGCCGAATTTTGTCGCCAAAGTCATGGTAATCTTGGATAACTTGCGCGATGATGTCATGGAAAGTACCAGCTTTGGCATCTTTCAGCTCGCAGAACTTGTCCTTGGAATTGCGTGACTGCATGGTTCGTAATTCAAACTGTTCAACATCAGGAATGGAGTCCTTGTTGACGTGATGGAAGAGCCAGGACACATATTGTTCGACTTTTGGATCGGGGCGATGATTCTTTGGATCGAGACGGTGATTCGGGCGAGGTGGTAAGAACTTCAAGGGGCAGGATGCAGGCTGCGCAGGGCTGGGAGGGATCTTGGCCGCTGGGTACACATAGATGGCTGTACCCCAATGTGTTATGAGAGAAAATGGACCGCCTTCATGCAGCTGGTACTAACAAGTCTGTCAGTACAACGGATATCATGGTAAAGAGAGTGGCATAGCTTACTCTCGCTTGGTAAACGACGACGATATCCCTTGCCCCGACATTGGGCATGCAATCTTCGGGTCTGAAGAGGTGAAACTCAATGTCCTTGCCCTCACTTGAGGATGACAAGTCGGTAAGTCGTATTGCAGCTTTGTAGTCTGGGGAAGGTCAGTGACTGCGCCAGTCCAGCGCGCCCTGGGGTGTTGCATCGCACCTTGCTTCCTGGTGCGCATGGGTTGTCGGAAGTCCACGGCGACGCCAATAACATTGACAAGCCCTCTCACTTTCCCCTTCCCATCCAAGAGTGATGTTATATCCTCAAAGGTCGGAGGAAGATCCAGGGTTGTTTCATATTCAGACTCAGGCACTGCCATAGTGGACTGGGCTGGCTATATGTGTAAGTACAAGTCGAAACATGTGCTCGCGAGGACGTCAAAGACGCGACTGAGTGCCTGGCTCGGCAAATTCACAGTGCAACAAAAAAAGTCCGCGAAAGGGCCTTTATAAGAAGGCCATTTGTAAGTTGTTCAATAGTTGTCAGAGGTTCTGTGCTCGGTGTTCTTGGCTTGGATCGCTCTGTAACCAGGTTGTCGACGCGTCTCTATTGGCTTGGGGACGCGTTGAGTCTTCTCCACCATGAACGGCAGCTATGGTACATATGTGTGTTACCTGGCGAGTCTATGTCAGCAAGTGCACAGACATTTTTGAAAGAGAAGACAGAGACGGTATCACAGGTGTTGTCAGTGCTTAGACTGACACCTGGCAGCCGCTGTCAGAAGAACGGCTCGTGAAAGAGAAGCAGACGCGGAAGCCTGGGGTTTCGAACATGAAATCAAAGAGCAGCAGCTCGCCGATGTGGAGAGAGGTACCTATCTTGTTAGCAGCCCATGACATAATCCCCTGGGAAACCAGGCCAAACACAGCTTGGCTGGCTTAAAAGCCATGGTGGGGCGGCAGCATCTGATGAAAATATCCGTACTCGATCCTTTATTGAATTAAGCCATCTTGCCACGACTCGACTATTGAATGGCAACAATAGACCAAGAGACAAAATGAGGTGTCCAGGTAACTCTTACAAAGGTCAATAACTTGCTGGGGCTGGCAACTGCCCCTTCTTCCAAACGGGAGCAGTGCAAAAAACCGAACAAAAAACGTTCGCTTGCGGCCACTGGCACCTACTGTGTATGCACCTACCAAGGATAAGATCGTAACTGGTACCTCCTGCTGGGCGGAACCACAAGGCACGACGCAAGTCATCGGTACTCATTGGCCCCCTCATTGGGCTCTTGAAAAGGGCCCTGCACTTTTCCATTTCTTCGACCCGCTGTCTCTCCCACTCCTCCCCGACTTTCCATCCATCTTCCCCCCATCACCATAAAATTCCCACCCCTCCGTCTGCACCAACTTTTCTACCAAGCGATCTGGCAACCGGATCAGGATCTTTTGTGTTGACATCGCGCAACTCTACCTTCCTTTCACTACTGCGCAATACGATTAAGGAAGCATCTCTCGATAGAGACGCTTCTTTGCTTGACGCTTTTCCAAATCGGTCACCACCAAAACATTACCTTTTCCCCCTCCTTCCCCTGAAGGACGGCCAGAAAAACACCATCTAGCAACATCAACCGACACGACAGCAAACATGGCTGATCGTTACATTCCCGAGCATCGCCGCACCAACTTCAAGGCGAAGAGCACCTTCAAGCCTGAGGAGCTTCGCCGCCGCAGAGAGGAGCAACAGGTCGAGATCCGCAAGGCGAAGAGAGAGGAGAACCTGGCCAAGCGTCGCGGTATTGGTACGGGCGAGAACAGACCTGGTGCTTCCCTTGGAGCCGCTCCGGACAGCGACGATGATACCGCTCCTACTGAGTCCCAGGTGAGTTTTGCTTCCTCTATGCGCCGTCGCCGACCCCAGCCTGCCTTTGTCGGAACCCCGCCAATACTGCTGCACCCTTCGTTTATTCCCCCTCCTCCTGTTGCTAGGGCGCCTTGGCCGCTGCCCCACTTCCCTTTTTCTGCGCGAGTCGGCTCAGCGCTGTTCTCAAGCCTCGAGCAGCCCCGACTCTTCCATCGCAACTGTTTGCCGTCAAGATGAAAATGCTGACCAGCCGTAGCTCAACGAGGACCTCCCCCAGATGGTCCAAGGTGTCTTCTCGGAGCAGATCGACCTCCAGATCCAAGCAACCACCAAGTTCCGGAAGCTGTTGTCCAAGGAGCGCAACCCTCCCATCGAGGAGGTTATCAAGACTGGTGTTGTCAGCCGTTTCGTCGAGTTCCTGCGATCTCCCCATACTCTCGTCCAGTTCGAGGCTGCCTGGGCGTTGACCAACATCGCTTCCGGCTCCGCCACGCAAACTCAGGTCGTTATTGAGGCCGGTGCAGTCCCCATCTTCGTCGAGCTTTTGGCCAGCCCTGAACCCGATGTGCGCGAGCAGGCTGTCTGGGCCCTGGGCAACATTGCTGGTGACAGCCCTCACTGCCGCGACTATGTCCTCAGCTGCGGCGCCTTGAAGCCTCTCCTGGCTCTTCTCGGCGACAGCCGGAAGCTCAGCATGCTGCGCAACGCCACGTGGACCCTCAGCAACTTCTGCAGAGGCAAGACCCCTCAGCCCGATTGGAACACCGTAAGCCAGCCTCTCCAAGCACTTGGTTACCACCACCATCTAATGTTGTCTGCAGATTGCGCCCGCGCTCCCCGTGCTTTCCAAGCTTGTCTACTCTCTGGATGACGAGGTACTCATCGACGCCTGCTGGGCCATCTCTTACCTTTCCGACGGATCCAACGACAAGATTCAGGCTGTCATCGAGGCGGGCATTCCCCGTCGCCTGGTCGAGCTCCTCATGCACGCCTCCACTTCGGTCCAGACGCCTGCTCTCCGTTCCGTTGGTAACATCGTCACCGGTGACGACGTCCAAACCCAAGTGATCATCAACTGCGGTGCCCTGCCCTGCCTCCTTTCGCTCCTCAGCTCCAACAAGGATGGCATTCGCAAGGAGGCGTGCTGGACGATTTCCAACGTCACCGCTGGCAACTCGGCCCAGATTCAATCCGTCATCGATGCCAACATCATCCCGCCCCTCATCCACCTCCTCTCCAATGGCGACCTGAAGACTCGCAAGGAGGCTTGCTGGGCCATCAGTAACGCCACCTCGGGCGGTTTGCAGAAGCCCGAGCAGATCCGCTACCTTGTTTCTCAGGGCTGCATCAAGCCTCTGTGCGATCTCCTGGCTTGCCCCGACAACAAGATCATCCAGGTTGCTTTGGATGGATTGGAAAACATTCTCAAGGTCGGCGATCTCGATAAGCAGGCCGCTGGCGAAGGCCCCGACTCCATCAACCGTTACGCCTTGTTCATCGAGGAGTGCGGTGGAATGGAGAAGATCCACGAATGCCAGACCAACGCCAACGAAGAGATTTACATGAAGGCTTACAACATCATCGAGAAGTACTTCTCGGACGAGGAGGAGAACGCGGATGAAGGCATGGCCCAGGGTACCGGTCCTAACGGTACCTTTGGATTCGGCACCAACGCGGCTCCCCAGCAGGGTGGCTTCAGCTTTGCCAACGGCGGCGACTCGATGGACATGTAAAATTACCAAATTGTCAGCGACCCTCGACGTGCTTTTTGCTGATGCAGCAACTCGCCGACATTGGATCAAACCCTGAAACAGCCCCTCCATTTACACCTTAAACCCTTAGCACCAACTGTCACTCACCCCCCTTCTGTCAGCGAAGCATTGCGTATCTTGCTGAGCTGACAGCTACACAACATCCCCCACACATACACACATCACGTGCAATCGGCGTTCTCTAATATGGCTTGATGGAAATGATTGGAAGACATTCCCGATTGGGAGAAGACAGGTCCTTTGGTAGCTTCAAAGCTCCAGCCTGGGAGACAGGAAGAGAGAAGAACGCTGGTATGGGCCGAAGGACAGGACTGGCAGGCACGGGCGACGAACCTGCAGGTTCACAGCTGCAGGTCGGGGTCTGGCTGGCCAACAACACCGCATGTGGCCACTGAGGCGGACCACCCCAAACGGGAGACTTGGCATGGTGCCCATCGCCTTGTCATGGTTGCAGCGGCTGTGCAGGAGACGGGTCGATTGATGCTAGTGCATCTCGACGCGCAAGATGGAACTGGGCTATACACGGCTTTGCTGCCGGAACCAAGTGGTATCTGGCTTCGCAGCGTTCACAGCCAACGTTCCACAATACGTGGAGTCAGTTACAAGTTGAATGAACAGTAAAAGCAAGATTGTACAAGCACTCTAATTGTGACTCTGGTCCGTGATTTCTTCAATGCGAGCATGTTCATGAGGTGCCTCTGTTATAGGATTCGACGTCATGTGTGACAGGCCGGGTTCCTCTCGGAACATGTTGGCCAACATATATGCCACCTACCAAGGTAGTGAGAGGTCAGGACATTATGTGGAGGTGCTTGGTGCTCTAATGTTGTAGTGCGACTAGATGATGGCCCGTGCTTATCCGACATTCCTAGCAGCCACGGACAACCCGCCCACTATGGTGGATAGACTTGGGAAGACCCCCGACTAGGAGCAAGTGCAAACACAAATGCAAATGCAAGGCTGTTGATGCTGCTGGTCGTGTTTGCGCTCAGCCTTCCATACCACACCACACAAACTCAACAAGAGACAAGAATTATTGCCCGGGATTATAATTTACACACATTCGCAGAGAGTATGCTTGCTCACCCAACCGAGGCGACATCAACTAGCCAGGCTTGATGCGCCCAACTGCTTGGTCGACAGCAGCAACGTCCGCCGACAAACATCGTCAGCCAGCAGTCGTAGGACAGTATCATGGATGGTCGTGTAATACGAGGCGTTCAGCGCGCAGCGCTTGAGAAATGGTCTGACTTCATAGCCAAGACCCTTTCTCATCGCATAGACCCGGAAAAGTTCGAGTCATACGTGCGTTTCCTTCAGGCCAAGCACCCGCTGCCGCCCGTCGCCGTTGCCGACCTCTTCCTCCGACCTCAGCCTCACAACCACGAGAGCCTCGACCCTCGAGTACCGCGCTACCTTCAAGTTCTCTCCGACCTGAACTATATCGATACGGCTTCGATCCTCAAAGCACTGTACAGATACTCTACATCTCGCGCGCACTCGCGAGAGGCTGCGCAGACGGCCACAGGCGAGGCGCAACCGCCAAATTTGCCGCGATGGGGGAGCTCGTATGCGGCAGAAGAGGTCATGTTCTACCGACTTACCAAATCCGTGGCGCAGGGTACAGCGATTCAGAACACAGGAATCGGCCTCGAGATAGCAAGCATCATGGCTAAGTGGATTGCGCTCTTCACGGATGCTGCGACGGCCTTCACGGTCGATGTCATGGGCCAGCTTCACAACAGCCAAGTAAGAGAGGAGATGGAATCAGCACGCGCCGCATTCGTGGCTCTTCTCTTGGGAGTTTGTGAGAATCAAGTCGTTCTGAAGGCTTTGAGTAAAACCGAAGCTCAAGGTAAGCGCTGATGCTGGGTCCTGCTTGGAACTACGGGCTGACTTGACAAGGCACCAGAAAAGCCTTATCCGAGAGCCTCGCGAACTTTGTGCCGACCATAATGCAGAGTGCCGGTCCCATTGCGACGCGCCTCGATATGTTTCGAACGAGCACGTTAGCAGGCTTCGAGCCCGTCGACGAACAGAAGAGCAAATCAAATGCCGAGATCGAAGACCTCTTCGACTCAACGGTGGCGCTGGACAACTTTGTGATTTCCGAGCTGCCCATCGTCAACTCAAGAGCCGGTCTATACATATACCTGAATGCTGCGGTTCGTTTGCCGTGCCTGTCGATGATACTGAGAGATGCTGACAAGGCGCGGAATAGCTTGTTGGGAGGCCATTGATTGATGACCTTGCTATATTCAACTACTTGAACAACCGATATCAGGTAGGTATTCTATTTGCTCTCTATGCAGGAACATCTCGCTGATGCTCTCAGGGCGATGTGCAATCAACGACGGTTGACCTTATCCTTGCCTCGTTTGACGTGTTGGCCAATGCCGCCTCGCGGAACGAAGGCAACCAGGCTGCTCATCTCCTGCGCTCTTTTCTGATGAACAAGCTACCCATCCTTATCGAAAGTCTGAGCAAGCACATGTACGGGCCAGTCAATGCCGAGTATTGTATCACCGAAGCCCTTGGCCGTGTTGACACAACAACGTTCCCTACGCTATCGTCAATGTTTGATGAGACCAGAAGTAACAACCCCTTTACGGACTCTGTGCGGGAAGAGTTCTGTTGGGCATGCTGTTTGCATGGCCTGGTACGAGAAAGCAGCATCGAGACTCTTCTTGGGGAGACCCCCTATCAGTCACTTCCTGCTGGTGGCAGGTATGTCAAGGAAAATCTGGTTGCGGAGTGTCTGGCAGATCCGGAACGAATGCAGGCTCTCATTGGCGAGCTGGACAACAAGGACGGAAATGCTGGCGCCGTATGCCAGGCTTTGACGGAGGTATGCGTTGCATTGATTGCCTGCAAACCGTACCTGATGCTGACCATAATCATAGGTAATGGGACAACTCTGTAGGAACAAGGAGACGATGTCTCTGAAGCTTCTATGCAGTCAACTTGCTCAGAAGCCGCTGTCTCTGGACGTCATGTTGATGTTTGAGAAGCCTGAGACTATCCTTCATCCGTTGTGCGACCTTCTGGACAGCTGGAAGTATGAGGAGGACCAAGGAGAGTACCAGCCCGTATACGAAGAGTTCGGCTCAATATTGCTCCTAGTCATGGCTTTTGCGTATCGTTATGGTCTGTCAGCGTCAGACATGGGCGTTGCATCCCCTGGCTCCTTTGTTGCGAAGCTGCTCGGCCAGGGTCACCAAAGCCGCCCGTTTGATGAGCTGTCAGACCAAGAAAAGGGGCATCTGAATGGATGGATTCACGGTCTTTTCGATTCCGAGGCTGGTGGGTTGGGCGATGAATTGATGTCATCTTGCCCGCCGCAAGATTTCTACCTGCTGGTATCGACACTGTTCCAGAATATTGTTCTCGCCTTTAGTACCGGTCACTTGGCCGAAGAGAGCCTCAGGGGAGGTATAGAATGTGAGGTTGCCACAAGTTCCGGAGCGAATATGGCGCTAATTCAATCGCAGACCTTGTCGACACATTTCTTCTGCCGTCCCTTGTCATGGCCATTACCTATCTAGCCAACACATTGTGGGTTGAGCGTTCCGACTGTCAGAAGGCGATCGTAAGGGTTCTGAACTCCGTTCTGGCGCCTACTTCCATATCCAATGAGGCGCAGGCTATGCTCACTTCCGTCATGAACATAGTGGCCAAGCCGCTGGAACATTCTTTGAGGGCGTACCAACGATCGGATCCCAAGAGTCAAGAAGTCGAACCCCTTCTCAAGGCAATCAAAGATAGCATCCCCTTGTCTCGGCGGACGGGCGCAGCCGACCACACCGAGTTGGATGCTTGGTCTATGGGCGGCTTCTCCAACTCTATCCGCCAAACATTGCAACAATTGATGCAATGGAGCATCCACCCAACAATGGACAGGATGCCTCCTGCATACACCCATCGACAGATGCTTGTCGCGCTGAAACTGCTGGGTGCAAAGCGACTGCTGCAGCTCCTGTACGAAGATATCAGGCAACAAACAGAAACAGGCAGTGGCAGCATAATTTACGATGTAGCGACAGCAATAGTCTGCGCGCCTGACGTCGTCAACACACCGTCAACTTCCGTCAGCTTCCTCGATAACTCGGGCAACATGCCTGCTCCTGTCCAGCGGAAGCTGACGCTGCGCGAGGTCTTGAAGTCGGATGCTGAGGACTGCAAGAGGCTGCAGAAGACGGACATGAACCTGGCCGAGATTATCGTCAGGCTACATCGCAAAGTGGAGTCTCAGATGGCTGTTTCTCAGGCTCAGGCCATACAGACAGACACGATGCTGCAGACTGACCTTGGCCTGGGGCTGGATACCGGCGCAGGCTCCCTTGACGATGCCATGGCGGCTGCAGCTGCCAACGTCGGGCAGGGCGACGGCATGTCTGTGGATAATGTTAGTCTCGACCTGGGCCTTGGTGGAGTTGGTGGAGATATGGGCCTTGGGGGCTCTTCAAACAACGGCGGAGGGTCATTGGACTTAGGCACCGATGACATATTCGGTGCGCTCGGGGCTGGCGATGACTTCCAATGGGATAACATGGACCTTTCATAGGAGCAATCGACTGCGTGCTTTCGTCATCGGGATACTAGATCTGGCGCGTGTGCTCATTGGCGTACAAGGGATGGAAATAATCAATTTCACAAACAAAACAAAAAACGAAGAAAGGCATTGACCTCGACAGAACAGCATGTTATATTACATCTGATACCAAGAAAACGTATTCAACTTGTTCCTCTTGTTTGCCATTCACCCCACTTCTTCACTTTGCCTCGGGCCAGCTGCCGATCATGAACTGGGAATTACACATGTTGGTGAGTTCCCAGTCCTCAGCGCCCATCTCAGCTTTCATGTTCACGTCACCCCGGCCCCCACACAGCCCAGCCACGAACATGGTCGCCATGAAATGGTCGTCCGTCGCATGCGCTTCACGATACATGGGGTGCTTCATGAGGCTCGTTGCCTTCCGCCGCAGCATCGGCCCTCCACAAGGCTTCTTGCCGCGGATGATCTTGCCGTACGCATCCTTATCAACAGGGACGTCGTCCTCGTAGGCGGGGCAGAACGTGTCGATGACCTCCTGCCGGAAGTCCATTGCCCACATTTCCGGCGGGGTCGGCTGGGCAAAGTTATCGCGGTAGCTGAGCATAGGCGCCCAGATGTTCCGGAAGAGGTTGTGCACCGCGCCACCGGAACCGATGAAGAGGGTCTTGTGCTTTGCAGCTCTGAGGGGCCGTAGGGCGGCACCGACGGCGACGTGGAAGTGAGGATCATAGTAATCGTTCATGGAAATCAAGGTCGTAGGCGGGCAGCCAGCAGGGAACATGCGAATGAGGACGAGGTAGGTGTCGTGGATCCAGTCAAATGTCGGGTCCGTCTTGGAGCGGATGCCGGCGGCGGTAAAGTGCGCCTGAATCGTGGGGATGAAGTCGATATCCGGGTTGAGCTCATAGGACTGGTATTTGTTGGGGTTTACGAATGCGACAGGGGATTTGGCGGGCTTGGGGTTTGCTGAGATGAGAACCTCGCCCGGTTTGTTTGTAGCCCAGTGTGCACCCTGTGAGAGGGATGCTTGAGTGAGACGTTTTAATGAAAGGAGTGCCAGTATCATGAGTGAAGGACGAGAGGCTTACCATCATGACAACATGCTCGATCCCCCGAGCGCGAGCTTCATCGCCGCACTTTTTCCAGTAGGTGGCCGAGTTGCTTTCCTCGCCGAGCATCATAGTTGAGCCATGGGAAAAGAAAAATACGGGGTTCATGGAACCCTCATCTTTGTTTCCTATCGCCATTGTATGTTTGTATCTGACAAAGTGAAGCTGCTACGTGGTTCGAGTGATGGTAAGAGCTGGAGATGGTGATGTCTGATGCATGTGCATGTGCATGTGCGTGCGTAGATGATGTACTTGGATTTGAGCAGCTAGCTAGTGGGATATGCCTTCTTAGGTATGCGGAGACACCCGAAATCTCAGATATGCTGGACCTGGAGTATGTGGATGTCCGGTGGCCGTCAACAGTGCCGTCACGAATTACCACAAGATGGTTCACGGCGGCCCCATCGGCGAAACGGGCTTTCCTCTTGAGCTAACAACCCATGGGAGAAACTCGAGACACCCTGGTCGGCAAGCTTTCTGCGGGGCCACCAACCTGGTGTAAACTGGGGCCGGCGGGGCCGGAACGAAGGAACCGTAACCCAACCGCCACTTACCGAGCCGAATCAGAGCCGAGGGTCCCGAATGGAGTCGCAAGACAGCATGCTCAACATGGCAATCCACGGCAACAAAAGAATCTATTTGGTCACTGTAGTCTCGACAAGTTTTGAAAAATTAGCTTATGGGATCTTGGCAAACGAAAGTTAGTAAATTACCAGCGTTACAACGGGCTGGCAGCAATTCTTTTACGAGTACTGGATATTGTGGCCTTCGCCAAAAAAAACTTATACAAGAGAGTACACGAATTGGGTCAAATTGAGGTTGTACTGAAACGAAGCTTGTTGCAGAAGATATAGCGCCGTGCGCACAAAAGAAACCCTAGTAAATGCACTATTAAGTTCAATAACAGGGGGAAACTGATCAACCCCTGAGCCTCAACGCATAGTCAAGCACCTTCCGCCCGCCGATCCAGGTTCCGTACGCAAGGCTAGGTAGCAGAACGCTCATGACTATACTAGCACTCAGCAAGAACCCTCGCTCGAAGAATCCAACACTACTGTTCCCGGGCTGTTTTGTCGGCTGCAGTGGCGTGAGGGCCAGCACGTGCAGGCTCTGTGTCGTGACGGCGCTGGAACCGGTGAGAAGCTGCTCGACCTTTTCGAACACGCCAGCGGGCCGCTCTATGAACTGCGGCCGGGCAACTGAGAACATGTCTTTGCTGTATCGGAAGGCGAAGGCCGGTTCGTGCGAGATCGGCGCCGCGGGTCCGAGGAGGAGGTTGGGTGGGATTTGGTTGACGAATGAAATATGTGCCGGCAGGTGCTGGGCGAGAAACTTCGCCTCCTCGGGGCCGGCGAAGAAGTAGGCAGCCAACAGCGGGTTCCTTGTCATGTCAACAGTGAAGGTTTTCTTCTGTCTGAGGTCTGACTTACTCGAACTCTCGGGTGTAGATGGAGTCAACAAGTCCAGAGGACGTCGCGATGGGCAGGAAGCGGCCGCTGATCTTGATGTCCAATAGTGGAGCACTCCTGATACTGTCAGTATTGGATCATAAACAAGCAAAAAGTATTGTACAGGAGGTGTGGGTTCGAACTTATTCTTGATGTCGACCAGCTTGAAATCCTTGGATCCAAAGCTCGAAACCAACCTCTTGTCCTCGGCTTCCTGGACAGCCCTCCTCGTCTCTTCGCTCGAGTTATCACTCGTACGCCTGACAGTTGTCTCCCGCGCGAACGCGAGCGTCGCGTGCTTAGAGCATGCCTCAAAGAAGTCCTTCTTGACGAACTCATTGACGAGGACCAAGTCGGGCGCGTAGGGTGACTGACCGCTAAAGCCGAAGCGTGCCGCCGTGATGGCCTTGGCGGCGACCTCAACGTCGGCCGTCCGGTCAACGATGGCGACGGTACGGGCGGCGTTTGCCGAAACGAGGTTGTTTGCGCGGACTGCGGGAAGCGGGGATTTGTTGGTCTGGTCTACGAGGATGGCTTGCTCAAGGACGTCTGCATCCGTGATCTTCTTGGTGATGCAGAATGCGCTTTGATTGAGGGCTCGGGGAAGTATGTTGCGGAGAACCGTATCGAGTTGCAAAAGAGAGTCCTCAAGCTATTAATAATTCATCATCAGCTTCTGATCTGGAGCATCCCGAGCTCGTGTCATGAACATACCTCAAGGGCTACAACGGACCCAGCAGCCAGAGCCGCAGCAAGCGGGCTTAGAATTGAGAAAAGTCGGGTGTGAGTAGTCGGTCTGATAATCACCAGTCCGGCACCGGTTCTTCTGTTCGCGTTGTCCTTGCCGTGGGCCACGAGATACTCCGTCTCAAGCTCCTTTGCAAAGTCGAGCGATTTATAAAAGTGCCTCACAGCCTCGAGTGCCAGGAAATGCTCCGCCTCAATCTCGGCCTTGGAGGCACCCGTGTCCTCCTCCTGGGCTGTGGTGAGGGCCGACGACTCTTTGCGTAGTTCGTTGTGCAGGCTGAGAAGGTTGTCCTGACGGAAGCGAATGCCCTCTGCGCGCCCGTCGACGACGGTGTCGAGCAGATTCTCAATTGCAGAGTCCATCGCGATACAGTTACTAGACGAGCTAATAGGATGAAAATTAGGTGAAGAAGAACGAAGATGTAAGTTGGAGTTAGGTTGGATGAGATGGGACCGCAACGACTGGGGCCAGCGATGAAGAAGTGTGATGCGATGCGATGCGATGCGATGCTGTACTATCTACATAATCCGAGCTCAACATCGCCTGGACTCTCGATGATCCCCGATGAACCCGCATCCCAAACAGCTGTCCGGGGACGGTGGAGGGGAGAACCTTCGTTTGAGGTAGGTTCTGAGCCTTGGGAGGGGCGGAATGTGGAGGACAAGGGTTGCTTAACGGATCCAACAGGCAAACTTTGCCAAGGTACCTATCACATCTACGTTGCACCGGCTCATTAAACAGACTCTTACTCTCCGCACTTCCGACGCTGGGGCGGGAGCCGCGGGTCCGCGGGGTCAATGGTCGGCATATTGAACGGGGTTGTCTCCCACACTTGGGGTTGGTTTTTTGAGACGCGCATTTTCAAGCCCGAAGTGAAGGCATTTCGACCCCAGGCTCCCATCGAGAACCACAGAGGCCTCGCCCGTTCCATCTTCACAAGCAAAGACACAGACAAACATCCAGATTACCCAACATGTCAGCAACGGTCACAGAGAACCCTGTCACGTCAATGATCCAGCAGGACTACCTACACGACTACCAAATTCGCCTCACGGGGGGGATCGAGGAAGCGTTCGCCCGACGCAACGAAGATGCACCGGCGCCAGCGGCCGAGTATCCGCCCGGATGGTACGACCGGCATCGTCAGGTTCCTCCTTACAGACCCGTGAACAGGCATTTGGACCTCGCAGACAGGCCGTGGGGTTCGAACGGCATCGAGACGGCATTCGTGTATCTCATGATGAACGGCTGCTGGCTTCAAGGGGTGAGTCAAAGACGAGACGGAAACCAATCAACAGTTGCAGGACAGCATTTTCTGACGTGGTTATTGATAGATTGCTAGTAGGTTCTGGAGGGCGACGGGGGGGAGAGTGAATAAGACCTTGTTCAGAGCCAAAGTTGGTGGTGAGATTTGATGCTTGGCCAAGGACGATGACATTGAAGATGACAGCATCCGAATGGCGGTGCTGGGGAATGTTTTGTGCACTAAACAATAGGTACTCTCCATAGCATACCTAGTCGATAATTTCTTGCCCCCAAGGCCAAGATGCAATTCCTTCACGATTACTCGCTTTATTGAAACTGCGCTGCTAGTGGTGGTGCTGTGACGAATTGTTGCAAGCGGGAGACTCGATACCATCTATCAGTAGCACCTAGGAGAGACTTACATGCCCAGGCACCTAAGGCACCTACGTGCCAAACGCAACTGCACTGACCTCCACTTCTCGTGTTCCAAAGCTTGCGGTGCTTCTTGCCGGAGTGCCAGGCAGGTGTCGTGGTTGCTGGCCTACATTCCTACCTACCAATACCTAAGTAAGGAAGGTACTTAGGTACCTAGATTGCGTGCCACGTCCGCTGGGGTAAGCTCGCCCCTCCCCCACCCTCCCGCCCGTACGGAACACAAACAGTGTTGAGGTGAGGAGAAGCAGAAGGAGGGGTCCGATCATCGACCACATGCATCAATCGCCCTCGGCAACTTGTTGTCTCTGAAGAACGCCAGATATCATCATCCGAGAAGAAAGCTCTCTGCAATAAAACCCAGACAGTCCCGTTCAGTAGCACGTACTTTCGCATTGAAACGAGACAGACAGACCTCCGCAACCTATGCTAGACACAACCCAACGGAAATCATGTCCGTCAAAACCCCTCCCATCAAAGACCTCCTCGAGATCACCGAGGACACCGAGAATGGCCTCACCTTTATGAAGAATGTGTCGATACCCCTCAAGGACTCGTCTCTCCCCATCCGCGCAAACGTCTACCTTCCACTCACTGCGGACAAGGCGGCCCGCTACCCCGTGTTGGTGACCTACGGGCCTTATGGCAAGGACATCCCATATGCAACATTCTATCCCAAGTCGTTCAGCGAGGTCAGCCCAGAGCAGAAGTCCAAGTACTCGGCCTGGGAAACGCCCGATCCCGTCTTCTGGACGAAACAAGGCTATGCCATCGTCCGCGCCGACGAGCGCGGCCTGGGCCAGAGTCCCGGCCTGCTGGACACTATGAGCCGCGGCACAAGCGAGTGTTTCTTTGATGTTGTCGAGTGGGCAGCGGACCAGCAATGGTCTACTGGCAAGGTCGGCCTTTTGGGTATCTCGTACTATGCGGGTACGTTTGTTTGCCTTCTTCTCAAAGTCGAACCTTCGAGACATATGTGACTTACGCTGCAGTCAGGTTCTCAATGGCGTGTCGCCGCTCGCAGGCCCAAGGGACTTGCTGCCATCATCCCCTGGGAGGGCATGTCTGATTACTACCGTGACCGCTGCCGTCATGGAGGCATCTACTCCAACAAGTTCATCGGTGTCTGGTGGAACCGCCAGGTCCTCGTCAACCAGTACGGGCGGAAAGATAGATCTCTGTTACAATTCCCGCCTGACGGCCCTGGCGCGAGGGGCCAGGAGGACACAATCGAGGGTGATCTGCCGGAAGACGTCCTCGTCGCGAACCGCAGGGACCAGACCAAAGACAACGAGGTCAACCGCTTCCGTGACGACGAATACTATGCCAGCAAGGAGTACAACTTGTCGGATATCGAGGTTCCCGTGCTGAGCGTTGCCAACTGGGGTGGCATTCTTCTTCATCTCCGAGGCAACGTGCAGGGTTACCTTGGAGCCGGCTCCAAGCTCAAATACCTCCGTTTCATCACGGGTCGCCATGACCTCCCCTTCTACTATCCCGAGGAAGTCGAGCTGCAGAAAAGCTTCCTGGATGCCTTCCTCAAGGGCGAAGATCGCATCGGCTGGAGCACGCCTGGCAAGGTGCCTCCAGTGACGCTTACACTGCGAAAGGGCAACGTTGGCTTTAACGATGCCGAGAAAGAGAAGGCGTACCCCAAGAGAGAGGAGACGGCCTGGCCCATCCCGCGCACCAAGTACAAAAACTTTTATCTGACGCCAGACTTCGGCCTGACTACGAGTGGAGCCAGCACCGAGTCCAAGACGGTCTCTTACAAGGCTCTAGGCTCATTGGACAACCAGCAGGCCGTCTCCTTCACGACTGCGCCGTTCGAGCAAGAGACCGAGATCACGGGCCACGTCACCGCCCACCTGAACGTCTCAGTAACGCCTGACAATGCTGAAAACGAAAACGATATTGATCTGTTTGTGACTTTGCGGCACCTTGATGCGAACGACCAGGAAATATACTACACAGGCACGGCTGGCGATCCCGTGCCGCTGGTCAAGGGTTGGCTGAGAGTGAGCAACCGCAAGGTACACGAGGAGGACCCCAGGCACAAGTCCTGGCTGCCGCACAGAGAATACTTATCAACCGACGTCCAGCCAGTCAAAGCTGGCGAAGTGTACGGCGTGGACGTCGAGATCTGGCCGACAAATGTCGTTGTCGACAAGGGTGGCAAGATCGTTTTCGAAGTCAGCAGCGGCGACACACAGGGCAGTGGCATTTTCCAGCATTGCTCCGGAGTCGACAGGTAAGCTCATCAGCTCAAGCATTTTTTTTTTTTGTTTTTTTTTGGAGAGACTGTATGCTAACCACCATTCCCAAGGCCTGCGTCCAAGTTTGCAGGACTGAACAACATTCATTTCGGACAAGGCCTTGAGAATTTTGTTACCTTGCCTGTAATTCCACCAAAATGAGAAGACGGCGGGAGAGCTACGGTCGCGTAGTCATCTGTAGCATGTCTGGCATCGTGCCGCGAATCTTTGCCGAGTGTGAAGCGAAGCTGAGCTCCGGGTAGTCGAACCGAGCCTCGTACGTACCTGGGCGGATAAGGGGCCAGAGGACGGGGCCGGTGGGGGTGGGGGATGAAGTGGGGGAGGGGAAGGGGGGCGTAGACACGGGGTAGACAACAAGCGAGCTCCCTCAGAGCTTCGCCATGAAAGTGTTAAAGCGACACAGGCTGGCGCAACGCATACAAGACTGCTGTGCAATTCAGATCCTTTCAGCGAGCGAGCCCCTTGATTGCAACCCGTCATCCACCATGAGCTTCTCCGAGCACTTCTCCATTGCCAACATTCCCTACGGGATTGCGAGTACTTCACAGCGTCCACCAGGTGTGGCCACAAGAGTTGAGGACTCTGTCGTCTTCCTTGCAGACCTGGACGTTGAGGCTTCCGAGCAAATCAAGTCCGCATTGTCCCAGGTGGGGCCCCCAACCTCTTCGACACCAAGTAGCAAGAGGATGTTGACCACCACTGTAGCCGACTCTTAACGACCTGATAGCCGTAGAGAAGACCGAGCTCCAGCTCCTTCGGAGGAACATCCAGAAACTGCTGTCCGACAAGCCCATGCTATCCAAGCATGGAGTACCCGTCAGTGAGGTTCAACTGCACTTACCAGTCAAGGTCTATGGATTCACCGACTTCTCATGCTCAATGGAACACATGCTGAACGCATCGGAGGCCGTCATGGGAAAGGCCGAGATGCCACCAGCGGCGCCCTATATGCCCATTGGCTACAGCGGCCGGCCGTCTTCCATTGTCGTTTCGGGAACGAGGATCACTCGGCCATATGGCCAGTATCGAGACGGGGACCGAATTGGCTTCGGCCCAACGCGAGCGCTCGACTATGAGCTGGAAGTAGCTTGCATCATCGGCAAGCCGACGAAACTGGGAGATAGAGTATCCGTATCAGATGCCGACGAGCATATCTTTGGCCTTATCCTTCTGAACGACTGGAGTGGTAGGTTTCAAGTCACCTTGGCGGGGCTCATATGACTAATCGTGGCAAGCTCGAGATGTTCAGGGTCTCGAGATGAATCCTTTGGGCCCGTTGAATGGCAAGTCTTTCGGGACATCGATTAGCGCCTGGGGTAAGTTATACCCAATAAGATTTCGTGTTTGGTAGCCTTTCACTAATCGGGAGTCCCGCATAAGTGATCACGCTCGAGGCGCTCGAACCGTTTGCGACCCAGCCACCGGCGAAGGATGTGCCCGCCCAGCCATATCTCGCAGACAAGAAAGAGAAATCGAGTTATAAGGTTGAACTAAAGGCCGAGGTGTTGACGGGTGGCGAGGCCACGACGGTCTGTAAAGCCCAGCTCAGCTGGATGTCCTGGACGCTCAGAGACCTTGTGGCTCAGCAGACGATCAACGGGTGCAACCTGAACACCGGCGACGTATTGGCGACAGGAACAGTGTCAGGAGTCGGCGACGACGAGCACGGGTGCCTGCTTGAGATGACCAAGGGCGGCAAAGTTGGGTGGAAAACGAGCGACGGTCAGGACAGAACGTACTTAAAGGATGGCGACGGTGTGCGCATTAGTGGGTACGCAGGCGACGGTGTGGGATTTGGCGAGTGCGTGGGATTCATCGATGCCGCCCGGCCGTTCTGAATTATCAAGGAAGCCGATTCGGGAGACGGGAAACAATGTATTGTTGGTGCTAAGGGGGGGCTAGGTAGGGAATTGAGCTGGCTCGGCTGGGTCTGCAGGACCCTCGCCCCGAGGCCTATTCCCTGAGGTGGCGGCGTCGCCTCGAAATCCGAATAATAGTAATGCAAGCCCAGGCACAGCTTACTGCTCCGTTGGTGCGCGTGTATCTAATTGACACCCCAGCAGCGCAGCGGTGAGAGATGGAGGTTGTGGATGTCAGTATCGAGCAGCAGTACTAGTAGGTGTATGCCTTCCCATAGATCATCAGCCCGGGTGTTTGTTTTCCCTTATGCTCTTGTCGGCTTTTTGAGGTCTCTGGTGTCTAGAGTTTGGAGGCGGGTAGGCTTTGCTCTGTTCAAGGATGCTGTCTTGGTTGCGGTGTCGGCAAGTTCGGTGCTGGTCGAGACCCACTTGCCCGAGATTTATGCGCACGAATCGAGGGCGATCGGAAGGAGGGAGGAATGTACTTATGTGCGTACGTGTATGTACGGGACGCGTGGGAGTGCCGCCGTACCCTGACCTGGTCATTCGTGCCAAATGTCCCGGTCGCGTCCGATGTGAGGCGGGAGCGCAGTCCAAAGTCAATCTCAGAGCGCATGCCCAGGTTTGATGATTGCCTGTAGGTATACGTAGGTAGATGCGCTAATGCTGTTTGCGCGAGCCGCAGGAGCTCCGCTCCGCTAATCACTCACGGTTGGATAGCTGCGCGCTCCTAAAGACCCAAAACATATTGTTACTTGAAGGCCACGCCATCATTCGTTCGAGCAATGTTATGACTAATTACTATTTAAATCTAGAAGAAGGGAGAGAAATCAGATAATGACAGAAGATGCAAGATCCTAGGGAAGAGATGGGCAGAGTTTCAGTCCACAGTCCTGCAGACACACGGACAGCGGCAATGACGACGGACATGGCCGAGGCGGTCAATAATCATCAAGAAAGTACCTACACGAGGACATTGCAGGTGACATGTGGTTGTGTGCACATGTCTTTGTCACTCTCTGTGTGTGTGCATGTGGCAGTGGGCCTACCTACACACACTCCCGTACGAAGTACCTGTGTAAGTACCTAATACCCTCATAGTCGGTAGGTAGCGCAGCCAAGTCTTCGACGGCGTTCAACCAGTCCCCGAGGCACAGTCGGCAACAAAATTTTCTTATCGTGCCCGTTATCGGACAAGTTTACAGGGATCATAGTACTGGGCCAACAATGATCCGGCGCATGTTCCTGACTCCCGCGTGTAGCCAAGCAAAAAACGAGCAGGGGGAGAAAAAAAATCTACTCTGACGCCAGATGGCTGATGATTCCGAAAAACAGGCTGCTAGGTTCTTGGAATTGACTCAGGTCATCCATCCCATTGTTTCTGGTACTGTCTCTCGGAAAGTACATGCATAGGTAGACAGAGAGTACTGCGTATGCCACTGGTCTCCCTCCTGATACCGTCTTGGTCTGTCCCCTCGTCTGAGACCTACTGAATCATTCTTCTCTGCATTCTCTTACTTGCCGCGTGCAACCAAGAAAGAAGGAGACAAGATACCTAAATGGGAAGGGACAAAAACTAGTGGCCGGCTGCAGTGAAGAAGCTTTTTTGTATTTGTGTAGTGTACAGTAGTAGGTTATGACGAACTTCCCCAGACCGGATCTCCCAGATCCCAATTCTGACCCAGACAAACTTGCTCCTTTTTCTCCCCCCTCTCTCTCTCAGCCTTCCTACCCTTCGAGTCGAGTCCTTGTAATCTCCCTGTATTTCATACCGTAAGAAGAACGACTCAAAGACTGGACAGGCGAGGAACCACGCTAGGTACTCGCCGACTACCCCCCGGCCCACGTTGCCCACGTCGGCTAGAGCACAATCTTATCGCGTCGGCACCAACCTCCGTCGCGCGATAGCAACCCACAACCCACACGAGGGCCACAGTCACCTCACCGAGCGAGCACCCTTCTCCTCTTTCTGTGACGAGATACAGGAAGACATAACTCACAGACCATCCCTGTTGCGCCCGCGCTCCCAATTTCTCTTCAGCTTTTCCTTCTTCTACGCACCCGCCCATCATGAGCAAAACAGCGGCTGTCAAGGAGGCCGTCAAGGAGAGCCTCCTTGGTGCCGAGGAACCCGTCCAGCTGTCGGCGCAGACCAAGGCGAGGTTCATCGCCAATGCCGCCAAGGACGAGTCCACGGGAGAGCTCTTCATGGGCCTTGAGGAGTTCACCAAGGCCGTTGCGCCCGAGGATGAAGACTTTGTACGTCCGGATTTTCCTTTGTGTGTGTGTGTGTGTGTGTTTGCTTGCGTTTGTTGTGTCTCCTCGCTGTCTCCTGCCCAGGAGGCGCACAAGCCAGCTCCAATGTGCTCCGATGCCCATGCGACCGGTTTTGCTAACTCTACTGGCCCGCGACCAAGCACAAAATCAAGCGGGAACAGTATGGCATCTTATTCGGCGTTGCCGACCGCAAAGGCGTTGGCAAGATCACCCTCTCCGAGTGGGCCGCGTTCGAGAACCTGTTGATGAAGCCCGACGCCGAGTACGAGATAGCCTTTCGCCTCTTCGACGTCGACAGGACCGGCAACGTCAAGTACGAGGACTTCCGAAAGCTCTACGAACTTAACAAGGGCCCCGACAGCATCCCCTTCGACTGGGAGTGCGAGTGGGCCAAGCTGTACATTGGCAGCAAGAAGAAGCGCCACCACATGGACTACCCCCAGTTCTCTCAGATGCTGCGCGGCCTTCAGGGTGAGCGCATCCGTCAGGCTTTCCAGCTCTTCGACAAGGACGGAGACGGTTTCATCGACCCGGAGGATTTTGAGCGCATCATCCTCGAGACCTCCAAGCACAAGCTTTCCGACCACTTGCTCGAGAACCTTTCGACCCTCTGCAACATCTCCCTCGGCAGCAAGGTGTCATACGCCAACGTGCGCGCGTTCCAGAACATGATTAAGGAGATTGACCTGGTCGAGCTCATTGTGCGCCGTGCCTGTGCCAAGAGCCCAGACGGCAAAATTACTAGGACCGAGTTCCTCAACCAGGCCGCCAAGATCACTCGATTCTCCCTTTTTACCCCCATGGAGGCCGACATTCTCTTCCACTTTGCCAGCCTCGATGAGCCATCGGGCCGCCTTGGTCTGGGCGATTTCGCCAAGGTGCTCGATCCTTCATGGAGAAATGCCATTTACGATGCGGACGATGCGGCCTCGCGGGCGCTGGCCAAGGGTGTCACGTCGTCCAAGGCCATTCTCACCTCCATCCTCGAGTCGGCGTACAACTTTGGTCTGGGTAGTATGGCGGGCGCTTTTGGCGCATTCATGGTTTACCCTATTGACCTCGTCAAGACGCGCTTGCAGAACCAGAGAAGTGCTAGGCCAGGAGAGAGGCTGTACAAGAACTCGATCGACTGTTTCCAGAAGGTGTGGAGGAACGAGGGCCCCCGGGGCCTGTACTCGGGTGTCGTCCCCCAGCTTATTGGTGTTGCCCCCGAGAAGGCTATCAAGCTGACCGTGAACGATATCGTGCGTGGGTACTTCACCAACAAGGAGGGCAAGATATGGTATGGCCACGAGATTCTGGCTGGTGGTGCGGCTGGTGGTTGCCAAGTTGTGAGTCTCCCCTTTCACCCAAAGATGCGTTCAAAATGAAGAAAAAGCCGCATGCTAATGTTGCGACCCTCCCCCAGGTCTTCACCAACCCCCTCGAAATCGTCAAGATTCGCCTCCAGGTTCAGGGCGAGGTCGCCAAGACGGTTGAAGGAGCTCCCAGAAGGTCAGCTATGTGGATCGTGCGTAACTTGGGTCTTGTTGGTCTCTACAAGGGTGCCTCTGCTTGCCTGTTGCGCGACGTTCCCTTCTCAGCCATTTATTTCCCCACGTACAGCCACTTGAAGAGGGACTTCTTTGGCGAATCCCCCACCAAGAAGCTCGGTGTCCTCCAGCTGCTGACTGCGGGTGCCATTGCTGGCATGCCCGCCGCCTACCTCACGACTCCCTGCGATGTCATCAAGACCCGTCTCCAAGTCGAGGCCCGCAAGGGAGAGGCCACTTACACGGGTCTCCGCCACGCCGCCAAGACCATCTGGAAGGAGGAGGGCTTCCGCGCCTTCTTCAAGGGCGGCCCTGCGAGAATCTTCCGCTCCTCTCCCCAATTCGGTTTCACTCTCGCCGCCTACGAGGTCTTGCAGAACGTCATCCCTTACCCTGGCAAGCCCGAGAGCGCCAAGGTCCATACGGGCGTCGGCGATGCCGTTTCTACCCTGAAGAAGAGCCTCGACACCAGCCCCTTCGCCCGCAGCCGCAACGCCCTCAAGATCATTCTCGACATTGACGAGGACTTTGGCAAGGTCAAGGTTCCAAACCAGGAAAGTTGGAAGAAGCTGCCCGCCTTCATGCAGACCAATGGAAACGGCTCTTCATGAGCAGACCGGACTTGGAAAACCGGATAGCTCAATGAAGATTAACCAGAAGAAGCCTCATTATGCTCAGCTGGAAAAAAAAAGTCAAGTGTTCAAAGTCACAGTTCGCAAGATTTGCATATATGGCCGGGTATTACAAAAGTTGTAGAGCAATAAACCCAAGACGGAGATAGAGAAAGTTCTCTGGGGCGGATCAAGCAAAAGTTGGGCGGCAGACATCTTTGCAAACTGCAGATGGTAAGAGAAGAGAGACTGCATATTCCCCCCGATGGCGTTCAGGGGTAGGCATACAAAGGGTCTTGAGGCATTTTCTCTTCCTTTTTGTTTTTTTGTCATGTTTTCGGTTGAATTTTTTTATTATTTACCTGCTCGTTGTCCTGTCTTCGGTCTTCCTCTTTCTTGGCTAGAAAGGAGATGGTCTTTCTGCAGTTTCAAAGCTGTTTGGCATAGTGTGTTTTGGGTGCCGCTGCAATTTGCTACAACACTGTGCACATGTTGTTATTCGGAGGTAGAAGTTCTAGACTATTGTTGCTTCTTGAGAGACCTGTCGAAACTGGTTTATTTTGCGTCTTAGATAGATGTTTATGGTGTAATCCCAATGCTGTTCTCACAGGGCTCGATGTCTTCCTATGGCTCAACAACCTCGTCAAGTGCAAAGTGTTGACAGATTTCGAGAAAGACACCCATTGCTAAGATGTGGCTCAAACAATACACTCGCATACATCTATGGTCTCTAGACGCTGATTGGTGTACATGATGTATTTCAACGCAAGTATGGTCTAGTCCAGTCTTTGATGTTCCTCATCATCTCCCCGGAGGAGCGAATCCCTCTCGTCGCCCTTGCCTTCAGAACCGCGGTACAGGACGTAGTGCTGCGTCATGAAAACAACGTCGTACACCATGGAGACGTTGCCCAGCGCAAATTTGACAGGGTTGCCCGTAATGCCGGACCAGTCGCGCTGCAAATACGAGTCAATGCCCTGCTGGCCCACAGACAACAGACCTCCGGAGAAGTCGAGCAGAATCTGCCAGATGGACCAGCCTTTGGTCGACTTGTTGCGGTAGTTGGTCATGACCTGCGGGGTGTACTTGATCAGGGTGATGACGAGCTTAACGTAAGAGACGGCGTAGACGACGTCGAGGGCGCACCAGCTCGTGCGTGGGTCGCCGTCGTGCGGGGCAGCAGCGACAACGAACGCAACGAATACCACGCCAACGACGCAGCCGAGAGCGATGCCCGAGATGAATCGGCTTGGCTTCGTGCCGTGGGCCGGCGCGAAGCCCCAGAGCTTGGGGATGTACTGGGAGGTGGTGACGCAGGAAAGAAGGAGGGCATGGGCGGCGAAGGTAATGTCGTTGAAGGCGACAGTCGGTGTCAGGCCATGATTGCGCGCGGCGTACTGAGAGCGGACGAGTGGGGAGTAGTAGAAGGCAGCATTGGATACGAAGTAGGCGAGGAAGCCTGTGATGGCGTAGTTGATCAGCAAGCGCGCAGCAGTTGCTAAAGGGAAACAAACAAGGTCTTACCCAGGCAATTGATCAGAGGAAAGTCAACTGTGGTACCAGCCGTGGTTTTCCTGTGAAAGTTGAGGAGAGGCTGCGGGTAAAAGGAGCCGGACCAGCAGAGGAAGTAGATCCAGCCGAAGACGGCAGACAGAAAAGGGAGGAGATCGAACGCCATGGTTGCCAGGCTCTCGAGATGGAACTGTCCAGGCGTCGCAAATGGCATGCGGTTGTCTATTTGTTTTACGCCGCCAACAACTATACTTCTCACGAAAGCCCTTCGGTCAGCCAGCCAACCTGTAAGGGATTGTAGGTTGCGTAAATGGGCGGGCTTATCCGGACGGGGTGTGTGTAAGAAGGATGCATAACAGCACCAGATGAGATACTCGCGCGATTGGGGATAATTGCGGCTGGTTGCGGGTTAGTGCCATCGCTGCGCTATGTCGGCGCAGGCCTGACCAACGTCCAAGTCACAAGCCCCACCCACAACGACGCTGGGCGAGTTGGGCCGCGGCAAAAACAGCGGCTAGCCGTGACCAGAAGGCCGGTAGCAATGTTACGGTGGGGTCAGGGTCTAACCGCCAAGGCAAATCAACCAACACACTGAGGGGGTACCTGATTGAAATGACCCGCCCGTGGTGCGTGGTAGAATGGGGTTCGGTGTCGTCACCGTGGGGTGCGATGTCGCCATTGCGCGCCCCCTAACTGCACCTACGGTTTTGGTGGTGACGGCGATGGGTTGGAGTCGAGAGCCTTATATGTATGCCGGCTTTAGGACCGCATGACCACCTATTTCTTAGGATAAAAATGAAGTCGAGACCATAGTTCGGTGAGCTTTTGGGCTTTTGGTCATCTCTCGCTCAGGCAATGCTGGAGTGTCGACACTGAGTGGTTGTTACTGGTATAGCGTCGTTGAAGAAGGGCTCCGAGACTGACGACGATGTTGGCTGGCCTAAGTAGCGTATTGAATTTTTGTCGTTATCTCGTAATACAAAAGATCCTTTCACCGTCATCAGCGCCGCGGCGCATCACGCCCTCAAGCCAGCGCACATACTCCTCAAACCCCGTGATGCTTCCAAAGACCTTAACGTCCTTGACGGCGCGAACGCCCTCGAAAACCCGCAACGTGCCGTGGTCGGCCCCCTGGAACACGGCCTGCCACACCTCATTGACGAGTTTGTCGACGCCGCTGAAGGCTGCCGCCGCGGCGCTGGCGTCGAAAGCCGGGTCGCAGTCAAGCCGCACGCGGATATGGAAGCGGCGGATGTGCGGGAGCACCGAGCGTTCCCGTATGGGCGGATACCAGGGCCGCAGACGCGGGAAAGAGGTGAGCAGCGTTGCGTGAGCCAGGAACATGTTCTTGGAATAAAGGATGGCGGTGCCCTCGGCATGGGTTTGTCGGCTCGCGGAGAGAATGGCCGGGTGTAACCGTGCAACAGGCCGGGCCGTATTAACTTTGTCAATGGGAGGGTGAAGGAGGAGATGGGTGTAAATATCCAGTCGGATCTCGAGCGGAAGGTCGAGGAACTGACATCTTAAGGAAGCCATTTGAGGCTAGTAGAAGGATTCTGCAGAACGGGTATGATAAGTCTCGTACATCAGTCTGTGGGCATAGCTGAAAACCTGGAAAGTGGAGGAGATGGTCGAAGTGCAGATGGAGTATTAGCTGTCTGATGAATAAACCTCACTACTTTTGAGAAGCAGAGATAAGACATGACGGGTTCACACATGAGCTGATCGGTCATCATTGGTGAAGCCCTGAGCTAGCGTCTTTGACGCGTTAGACCAGCCTCCTTCAATGCCACCACGCCCAGGAGACCGGGCCAACGGGCAAGCCGATGTTGATCATGCACTCGTCACTCCTTCTCCAACATTACAGTCGCCTAACATTAGAAACAGTTTCGGTTCGGATAGTGTCAGTACATATGAAAAGCAAATATTTTAATCAACTAAACATCATGCCCTCCTCTTTTCGTAATTTTATTTTATTTTATTTTATCGATTTTAACATATATTTATATGTCTATTTAGAAGCCAGCCAGCTTGAATGGCCTGCGCAGCAGCTTTGTCGTGGAATGAAAGCAGACTTGTGGTGCTGATAGAACGGCTGGGCATGCGTTTCTTGTCGCTGGAAAGAGCTTGAAACCTTAATGGAGACATCTCGTGAACTTCAGCTCAAGCTGCTGGGTACGTATGGGTGAATTTGATTCAAATAGAAAGCCTTACGCAGCAGATTTTTGATATGACAGTTCAAATCATACGTCGCCGTCCCGTTGCAGAGGTCTTCAACATTTGTATTGTTCTTCTATCTGGCACGTTTGCCCACCATTTTGCTATATCCACAAGGAGGCCAGCTTACATGTTCCGGCGTTAATCATACTATGCAGTCGATAGGCCCCAACGCAAACGCAAACCGACAGTATGCAAGTTGTGCCCCATGAGAAGGGCAGTGATCCGGGATTGCTGCCCAGAAACTGGAAAATATCGAGTTTTCTGTCGTGCCTCGCACGCTAGGACATGGTTAATTCGGGAAAGTATCTTGACAGCTTGTTAGGATGTCCAAATTCTGTTCTGTTCTGATTTTGGTCCTCAGGAACCAGTGATTCAGTGTCACTGTCGACGTTAGGAGAAACTTGCTCTGGGGCAGTTCGCTTGACCTTGATGTTTCCCTGCACCGTAGGCCGTGTTGTATTGATTTGCGCGCTCGAAATGCTCAAGATCGATTTCGAGTCTACCGGCGTTGACACCTCGTGAAGTTGGCTGGATGGCCGTGACTTACCGGTGAAGCCAGGCTCCGGCGTGTGGTTGCGCGAGACGCCGAAAGGGATGGTTGGGCCAAGATTCTTTTTGGAAGTCTCAGGGCTAGGCAACGCCGTTGCCGCTGGGCTGAGTAGCGACGAAATTTTCTCATTCGCCATCAACCCCTTCGTCTGAACGAAGGCACTCGACCTAGCGTGGTATGGGCTTCGGTCGTAGTACTTATCGATGATCGGATGAACCATAACGGTTTGGTTGTGGATTGTTAGAATTGAGTTGGTAGGAACGTTGACCCAATTTTCTATAAAAGGGTCAGCGTATGCTCGGGTTTTCATCCATCTATTCCCCCCGAAACGTACCTCTTTCAAAAGTCAGTGGCTCGCTCGCGACCAGAACGATATCGGCACCTTTATCTTGACGTTCCATTTGGTAGTTTTGATCGCTCACAGCCGATGTCCTTGTTCCCCATTCAGTTCCGGACGAGTAGTACAGGCTTGCCGCCTCGTCCGTTGCGCTGCTGATATAACGTGTGCAAATCACACTTTTGCCATCCGTAACGGCGAAATTGAGCAAGCTTCGAGTGTCGACGTTCTCGGACTGAATTGTGCTCTCCGGGATACCATCAATCAGCTCGTTGATGATAGCAATGGTCTTAAGCATAGCCTTCCTCAAAACTGTAGGACCGAATCCGTTGGCAGGCTGTGAGCTAGGGTCAAGCCCCATCCTTTCAAGAGTATCGAGAAACAGGGCAAACGCCCATTCACTGTCTGTCCCACCTTGAACACCCAAGTACCACTTGTCGGCCAACCTTTCTCCAAGCCTCCTTTTGATGTATTTCCAGCCTCCCAGGCCTCCATTGTGCATCCACATCAAACTGCCGTGGCAAAACGGATGGCAGTTGTCTTCGCTCAGCGATCCCTCGGTCGTGGCCCGAACATGTGCAAATATGAGTTGTGAGGCGGTCTTGGAGGCGATTCTCTGAAGGTTGGTGCAGTTCCATGCGGGAATCGTGGATGTAAAGAGACAAGGGGCGTGGCCCAACTTGGAGTCGGTATAGAAGCCGATTCCAAAGCCATCGGCGTTGTTCTGACCTCTTCGAGTGTCCTAATCGGCCAGCCAACGGTCGTCAGTAAAGTAGGTACCTGAGTGTCGGGGACGGGTTCCATTGACCTACCAATCTGAGTCTAGAATCGAATGATTGCTTCAATATGGAGTGAGTCGGGTCGAGGATAAGCTTAGAGAGGAGAATCTCGTCACTTCCCCGGTAAACCTTGACGCAGTCAGCAACTGTTCGAGTGTATCCAGCGATATGGAACCTACCAGGAATCGGCACATGTTGGTTGCGTTGGATGGTTTTGCTGGAGGATCGGACAGACAGGGAGCGAGGAGAAAGAGAGATAGAAGCGGGATAGACGCTGCGAAGGTGGGCGGTGCGGACTGGGGTCGACAGTAGGTGACTCTACTTGTATGACACGGACGACAGGCAGATGGGACGAAGAAGAATCATTCCACAGAATACAAATCTTGTGAATAGGAGCTAGAGGAAGGTGTCGGCCAGATATCGTTTGTTTGATGAGCTATGGCGCGATCAGAAACCCCAGGGCGGCGGCGCAAGTTGGGATATGTATTGATTGATGAAGCACGGAGTACCGAGCAAGGCCAGTGGGTACCTATCCGTAGCTGATATGTACGGAGTAGTCCGTGCTGGTAAGAAAAAGGAACAGCAGAATGGCCGATTGCGCTTTTATCCTGGGCTGACTAATTGATAACTGAGTGAGTGTTTCAAGGCGACTTAGGCGTCTTCTATAGATCTCGAAGATGGAGAAGCAGACAGTCAATTTGAGGCCGGTATAGACACGTACGGCTGGACGACTGCTGGAATGACGTGGTCAATTTTTAGAGAGGTCTGGCGCGGTTGGTGATGGGGGGGGGGGGGGGGGGGGGGGGGGGGGTGGGGGGGGGGGGGGGGGGGGGGGGGGGGGGGGGGGGGGGGGGGGGGGGGGGGGGGGTGGCAGCGCTATCAGCTGTCAGGAACAGGTATCGAGTTATCGAGGTTATCGGTGTATGATGGCGATTATGATTCAGCAATTACGGGATAAAGAATCATTGCTCCTGAGAAATATGTACAGGATATCTGTAGTGCCACTAAGTATCCAGATATGCATCAAACCAAACTACGGGGATCAGCTGTGGACCCGCCGATGCCAATTCACCACCCCTGGGGACGACTCGGAGACCGGCAGGCGATTGCATTGCAGCGCTGTAAGAGCCACTGAACGCCTAAGGTTATTCGCCTCTTGTTGGGTGGGGGGTCGTAGTGCCAGGTACTTAGATACTTGCCTTGGGAAAGTGCCTGTACGATGTACTTAGGTAGGTACGTCAATGTCGTCCCCACTACTGGAAATGGGCTCTTCATGCAATTCGAGAACCCGTTTGCTTTCTTTGCTTGGTTGGTCCAGTCCATCCACGCCACTCCTGTTCGCGACATTTCCATCCCAACGGCTTCTGATGCCCACGTGCCCCGACGGAACAGAAGTGCTGGAGACAAACCCATAGCAACGAAAACATCAAAAACAATAGCATCCAACTTGATCGACCACTACAATCCGGCCTTTTCGCTTGCCTTCAGCTCTCGTATGCAACCAACCCATCACCGCTTTTCGCTCAACGCGCCTCGTGCTTCGCCGGCAGCATGAGCGGACGTCTCCTCGCCGCTGGGCTTTCGCCCTCAACGCGACGCGCCCCTGTCCAAGCCGTACGACACTTCCATCGATTCCCCGCAGGCGGGCTACAGCGAGCTGATGCGGCTATTCGGGCCACCCAGCGCCGTATGTGGTTTCCTGGCAATGCCTTCCATAATGCCGTCATCGTGCGGAATGCATCTTTCGCTCGTTTTCTGCCCAAGCTGGTTGTGAAGTTTGCCAGAATCCCTGCCATGTTTGGTGGCCTAGCCGTAGGAACACTGGCCTGGATTCAGTATCAGGCCAACCGTACGTCCATCCTTTCCGAGTTTCCACCAACTAATCACTGACCGCATCATCTACAGAGATAACCAACAACGCCTGGGACATGGTCACCAAGACGGCAGACGGTGTTTCAGAGACTGCATCAAGCTTTTTTGGAAGCGCAAAGGGCATTGTAGACCAAACGATGCGCGGATGGGAAAACACGAAAGAACAAATCGAGACGCCCGAATGGTTGCAAAAGGTTTTGCGCATCCATGACCACATTGGAACTGGCGGCGGCGATTCCGGAGGTCCCGGAGGGGAGCAGCCGAAACAGAGCAGAGCGGGTGCGGCCGTTGTGGCGGGAGGTTCAGCCGCAGCATATGGCTACGATCAATCTTCGGAGGACGACCCGCGAGAGCCCGACGAGGTGGCCAATGATGACCAAATGATGGTTCTGACCAAGAAGATGATTGAGATCCGGGGCATGCTCCAGCAAGTTGGACAATCGAGCACTCTGACACTCCCTTCCATTGTCGTGATCGGATCCCAATCATCTGGGAAGAGTTCCGTTCTCGAGGCTCTTGTGGGCCATGAATTCCTACCCAAGGGAACCAACATGGTCACTCGCCGGCCGATAGAGCTGACCCTTGTCAACACTCCTGAGTCAGATGCTGAGTATGGCGAGTTCCCCGATTTGGGCCTCCGACGTATAACAGATTTTTCGTCCATTCAAAGGACATTGACTGAGCTCAACTTGGCAGTCCCTGATACTCAATGCGTATCGGATGATCCTATCCACCTCACCATTTACTCACCCAACGTCCCAGACCTGTCTCTTATTGACCTTCCCGGATATATCCAGGTGGTAGGACAAGGTCAGCCGCTTGAGCTGAAGCAGAAGATTTCCGAACTATGCGACAAGTACATCCAGCCACCCAATGTCATCTTGGCCATCTCTGCCGCCGATGTGGACCTGGCAAACTCGACAGCTTTGCGTGCCAGTCGCCGGGTGGATCCTAGAGGTGAACGAACTATTGGAGTTATAACCAAAATGGACTTGGTGGACGCTCCTCGCGGTGCAGCCATACTGGGCGACCAACAATACCCTCTCAGACTTGGCTATGTAGGCGTTGTATCCAAAGTTCCGCAAACTGGCGGCTTGTTCAAGCGGTCTGGCAACGTCATGTCTGCCATTGCAAAGAACGAAAACACATTTTTCTCAGCACACCCGCTCGAGTTCGGCGAGGGAGCAGGCGTCAACGTAGGGACGATCAATCTGCGTAAGAAGCTCATGACGGTTCTTGAACAAACAATGTCTGCCAGTTTGGCAACCACCAGCGACGCCATTAGGCAAGAGCTCGAGGAAGCGACTTATGAGTTCAAGGTTCAATACAACGACCGGCCCCTGTCCGCAGAGTCTTACTTAGCGGAAAGCCTCGATGGTTTCAAGCACTCTTTTAAGCAGTTCACAGAGGAGTTTGGGCGCCCTCAGATGCACCAGCTTCTTAAGCAAGAGCTGGACCAGAAGGTTCTCGACCTCCTGGCAGCTCGGTATTGGAATAAGCCTATTCAAGACTTGTCTCCTGCCGGGCCTGAGCCAGACAGCTTGGCGGACCTGCCCAAGGCCGACCCGGACTCTCTGTACTGGCGCCGCCAGCTTGACGCCTCAACCTCTTCATTGACGAAACTTGGCGTTGGGAGATTGGCCACGACTGTCGTTGCATCGGCCATCCAGGCACACATCGACAGGCTGATCAAGCACTCCACGTTTAGCAGCCACCCGTTCGCTCGAGAAGCGATCAACGAAGCCGCCTCAACAATCCTAAACGAGAGATTCTACAGCACGAGCGACCAGGTTGAAAACTGTATTAAGCCTTACAAGTTTGAAATCGACATTGACGAGAGGGAATGGACCCAAGGTCGCGATCACTCGGCTGCCGTCTTGAAAAAGGAGCTTCAGGACTGTGAAGGTGCTCTGAAGAGTATCGAAGATACTGTTGGCGGTCGCAGGAAGTTAAGAGAGGTAATGAACTTTGTGGACCGTGCTCGTAAGGGAGAGGTTGTCGTCGAGGGAGAAAGCCGGAGTGGTGCCGGAGGGTTCAGCGCTTCGCTCCTGAAAAGGGGTAAGTCCCAAGAGAGTTGCTCTCATTAAAAATGATTACTGACGGTTGCCAGGACGTGAAGCTGTCTTTCTTCGAGATCGCGCCGACATTATCAAGATGCGCTTAATGGCAGTCAAGTCGAAGCAATGTGCCAACCTCAAGAACAAGTACTATTGCCCCGAGGTCTTCCTCGATGCGGCAGCCACCAAGCTCGCCTCGACGGCTGTGCTGTTCCTTAACGTGGAGCTCCTTTCGGAATTTTACTACAATTTCCCGCGTGAGCTTGACCTCCGCCTCGGAAGACATCTCTCCGACGAAGATATCGAAAGGTTCGCCAAGGAAGATCCTAAGATCAGAAGACATTTGGAGGTTATCCGCCGCAAGGAGCTGCTTGAGTTGGTCCTCGAAAAGATGGAGAGCCTGAGACAGCTCGAAGGACGCGAGCGGGAGCGATTGAAGGGCGGCAGTAGCAGGCCCGCCAAGGATGACAAACAGCGCGGACGCTGGGGGCTTTTTTGATGGGGATGACGCTACCATGCTCCGAACCCCCTGAAGAAGGGCCGCTCTGTCCGGGATACCTGTAACGCGTTATGACTTAGGTGTAAAAGGAGTTGCGGTGTTGAAAGACTGAACGTTTTGCTTTGGGCTGATGTTTGTTATGTCGACAGACAGTTAGGCAGGCCTCCGTCTATTTGCAGTTTTCTCTGTGGTTATTATTGTACATAGTGGTATATAATAAACAAGGATGGATACCCTCCTCGACTCAGCCGCTCGAAAGAATAGACTTCTCTCTTAGTTTCTCTCTTGAACTCCCGTTTTCGCTTATGACCACCTAGCCAGACAATGCCTCTGATACGAACACGCTATAATAATGCCCAGCCCAGAAACAACAGCACTGCCTCCTCGGGCCCGCAGAACCAACTGTGCGCAGCCTTGTCAAAAAGTCGCATCGACACTTGTTTGCAGCGTGACTTCCCATCTGAGGCTCGTACCACGACCATAGCCTTCGCCGAGTCTATTCTGGATCAGGGTAGCTATACGACTTCGCAGCTTGCTGATAGCGCCCTCATCGCAGCCTTTTGCCACGGAGATTTTAAGGTTGGCCATGCACAGGCCGTAGTGCACCTGCCAAAACTGCGCATCCTCGATTCGCGCGACGCCTGGCTCGGCTTCGATATCCCGCATCACAGATGACACGCCTTCATTGCCCCCAATGCCGCCGTATGACATAAGCAGCATCATGGCCTGGGCCATAGCTAACTTGGCACCGAAGAGGAACATTGAAGCGGCGATCGCAGCGCAAAGCGTACGGTCGAGCCATATATAGCTCTTGATAGACAGGAGCGGCAGCAGGAGAAGTAGACTCGAAAAGAAAACGGTCAGAAAGTGGAAAATGTTGGAGAAGTGCGTGGGCAGTTTGGCCAGCCATGATACACGCATAATTCTAGCGATACGTGCGTGGTTCTTGAGGCCGTATGCTGACACGGCAGTGCTAGTGATAGCGGCGAAGGCGGCCCAGTCTACTTCACCCGCCGAAACGCGCTCATGGATGTGCTCGTGGTGCGGCTCATGGCCACCCTTGGTCTCCAACCAGTGCTTGAGGTTATGTGACACGAGGTCGAAGCCACCGAACAAGAGAAATATGGACATGGCGAAGCCGGCGAGAACCTCGGCTCTCTCAAGCCCAAAAGGATGCCGAATACTGCTGCGGCGCCAGACCTCGAAGTTGCCTAGAACATCGACAGCGACACAGACGGCGGCACTACCAGCATCGAAGAAGACGAGGTGGGATAATGCCATCATGGCGAGAGAGCCCTCCGAGATGAAGAAGAGCCACGACGCGACGGTCAGATGACACAGACTCCAGTAAAGCCTGACGCGCTGGTCGCGGGACATGCTCTTCCATGCTTCTCGAACCGTGGGTACAGGAAGGGAGGCAGGGAGGACGGGCGGCGGTCGCTGAGGGGGCTCCTGGAAGATCTGATGCTGGGTCGAAATAGAACTGTGCTTGTATCGATGGCCACGGCGCTGGCCAATGTTCTGCGAGGCGCCGTCGTTAGCGGTCAAGTGTTGAGTGGCCGAGGACGGGGACACGCGCATCATTATTTCACGATGTTGTGTCTGAACATACCGACTTGACAGGCGAGATCGAGATGGCTTGCGTCTGAAAATTGAACGGTCCCGGGACAGTCGAGCCCTCGGCAGAGGGAGGGTCATCTTCGGGCATGGCTGGCGTTGCTGTGTCTGGTCGAAGCAAGTCGCGTTTCAGATCAGCGGGAGCAAGAAGCCCAGGGCTGCCTAGAGGGGCCGATGTAGCTCGGTGGGGGTGGGGGGTGCTATGATCGCAGCCGCTGTCCTCGTTGTTGTTGGTATTGTTATTGTCGTTGACGTCGTCGTCGACGACTGTTATAGATGGGAAGGCAAGGTCAGGAGGGGGGCTGCCGACATGGGTTGTTGATGTCGATGCGGTATCGCCTCCGCTGTAACCGCTTTCGGGGCTCAGTGGGGTGAAGTTTGCAGCAGGTCGTCTTGGAATTGGAGGGGTGGAAGATGAAGTTAGGCTAGGTGCAGCAGGGCTGGAATCCATGGAACCTCTTTTTATTTCTCCCCAGCAACCCGTGGCATTTCCCAGGCAGTGGTGGCGGGTCAGGACGGTATCTACGACAATGCCAATGGCGATGGTGTCTGGAAATGACTGGCATTCAATGTATGTATGTACGCGGGGCGGTAGGGGATTGGCTACTGTATGCTCGCCTAAATCCCGAGGTGTGGTTTGCAAGATAAAAGCACTGGGGATGATATGGGACGAGATGCGTAACAATCGCAATGTTGGGAGGTGGAGGCAGTTCCAGTGAAAGGCGGGACGGTCGGTCTTCCCACGCACTTTGCGTCCTGCTTAGTTGCATGAAACTATGCTCCTATGCTGGATATGTGCCTTTGCGGTGGATACCAGCACCCACTTTCCACAGTAACAACTTTGTCCCCGTAGTGGAAGCGGCCATTGATTTTACTGTGTATTGGGCTGACCACGTCACAATGCAGGGTCCAACATCTTTTACCTACTTACAGTTAGCCCCCTTCAAGGTTAACCCAATCACCCATCAAGCTTAGCCTATCGCTCTCCCAGGACTGACAATTTTCCAATTGTAGCTTCAACTTCATAAATCGCTTCGTTATTTGCAAACTACATTTAGGGCGGGTCATGTGGGAGGAAGCCCCATTCAGTGTACATCTCGAACACCGTCACAAGTCTCTGGCCCGAAGTGAAGGCTACTCACCCCACCCATCCCTACCGGCTTGCTCCACTCCGCAACGGGACCAAGCTGCTGCGATAAGGGATTATCGCAGTTCAAACAAACGCAATGGACCGCACCACCGCAGCTGGCGGCGATGACGCTGCCACAGAAAGTCTCGTAGAGACGACAAAGACAGCTTTACCGAAATCATTCTCAGAGCATAAGCACCACTTCCCCCAGAACCACCAGCATTCGGTGCCGCCATCGGTTCCCCATCGACGCACCTCTTCCGGCGCAAACTTCTTCTCCAAGATACCCTTCATGCGCTCCCTCTCCGATGGCAAACAACAACAACAACAACAACAGCAGCAGCAGCAGCAGCAGCAGCAGCATCAGCAGCATCAGCAGCAAAACTACCGGCATCGCCAGCATCAAGACACCGACGAAGACGCTTCCCGCTTCTCGCCGGCATCCATGTCGACCTTGACCCAGCAGCAGCAGCAAAAGTCGCGACGGAGAAAAGGTTCCCTTAGGAAGGTGGCCTTGCTAGGAAGGGGCGCGCAAAGGGAGCGGAGGGAGACTAAGCAGCTCACCATTAACACATCACACAGTATCTCTTGCAACATGGACGGGGCCGCATCCCGGTCAAACACAAATCTCGAGCATGACCCTCTCGGGCTTAATATATCGGACCTGACGCCGCGTCCTTCAATGGAGGGATACGCAAGCAGGTCGAGCGTCGCAGAGTCCTCTGTGCCGCGGTCAACGAGTCCTTCGCGTTCCAACGAGACGGAACCTGGCATCACGAGTCCGACAATATCTTACACCTCTACGACGGACGAAGACGACGTATTGCATATACCAAACCATATACCTTCTCCGTTACGGCCAGACTTATCGCTGTCGTCGGGCTCCGATTCATACTTCAAGGACCGCTCAAGACGACGGTCTATACTACAAGCCAAGTCACCGCTTTCATACAGCGGGCTCTCCACGACGCCATTACCCCCCAACGATGCAGAATGGGATTACTCAGAGACGGAGTGGTGGGGTTGGGTGGTCCTGGTCGTAACGTGGATCGTGTTTGTTGTCGGCATGGGCTCGGTCCTGGGAATCTGGAGCTGGGCTTGGGACGTCGGGACGACGCCGTACGCTCCCCCGGAGCTCGAGGATGACCCGACGCTGCCCATTGTGGGCTACTACCCAGCTCTCATGATTCTCACCTGTATCATGGCTTGGGTGTGGGTTGTCGTGGCGTGGGTGGGCATGAAGTATTTTCGCCATGCTAAGATCAGCGGAGAGTGAAGAAGGAAGGCATCGCTTTCAGTTGGGCGCATTGCTTACGATACTCGATTGGTGTATGTTTGGACCGTCACACTTCAGCGCGGTCGTCCATGTAGAAGTGGCACCGCTGCGATCACCTGTTTGTTGTTGACTATGGGGCATAAAAGGGGGCCCCGAAGCAAGCGAGCGTACGGATACTTGTGTTTGCTCTTGTTTGACAGGCGTATGGGAAAAGCTAGTATCGCTATAACGAATAAGCAGACCACGGAGGCCTTTGGCATTTTCAACGGATCTCCACCAACCTAGGTTCAACGCATGGTTCATTAACGCAGGCGTCAGCTCTCGACGCCCAACTGGATGTCCCTAGGGGCCTTGGGACAGACCGGCAAAACAATGATAGATCCGGAATCGATGCAACACCATACCCGGCATCCTGGATGCTGACACGCAGCACCGTGATAGCTAGCAGACCGGCCATGACGTTGCTCTCCGATGAGCGTGTGTGGCGGTCAGATGGCGGAGACGAGCGTCAGGTAACATGCTAAACTAACAAGTCTGCGTTGCTAGAAAGGCGAAGCTGGCGTTGAGAACGAGGTTGGAGGTATCCACCTTCTGTGCGTAATCATCAAGGGGAGGAAAACAGGGGCTGGGTTGTTGCAGCTTTGCTGTGCCCCTCTTTTCTTTTCGCCCCCCCTCATCTCTTGCCAACCTTTTGGGCGGAGAAACAAGGGTCCTCGCACCACAACATTTCGGTGGTGGGGGTTGACGTGGTTGGGTTAGAGCCCCTTCGGTATTGTTGTCGGCGAGTCAATATCAGGTGATCCTAGGAACGCAACGGTTTAGCTAAACTGTTTGTAGTGTGGCCTACAGAGAGCACAGAGCTAAGTAGGTAGACGGGTGTCGTGATCTAATCTGGTGTATGCATCAACACAGACCATCAGTCGAACATGCCGAGGCTGGGCTGTCAGTTGCTTAGAGCTTATCTTTTCCCCCTCTAAGCTTGGTTGACAGCGGACGTGTCAAGACGACGAAAACGACAATGTCCTAAGTCGGTATCTTCTACATATTTTGCTGTTCAAGACCACATGTGGTTGTACAGGTTCTTCAAGGCTTGGCGCGTCCGTTTCAAGAAATGCAATGTCCAACATCAATACGGAGTAGTGGTAGCATAGCATAGGAAGTATACTAAGTCCTAAGAGTGACAGCTGACGACCATGATAGTTTACACTTGATTCCTGTATAGACTAAGTTAGACCGGCAGAAAAGTGAGGAGTCTTCAAATGGAGCTTAATTGCTCTCTGCGATGGATGTAGAGCATCTGAGCGGGCTGCGTGCATGACATGATATATACTACGTACAGTCAGGAGAAGTAGTGGCTGGTGTCAATCAGATAATCTAGTTCTGGTGCGTTGGCATGGTAAGCACATTGCGACTGGCTTTGATATACTTTCAGCCCAGTAAGCCGGGGTCAGACACATCATGATGCACCCGGATGGTCGACTTGAACGGAGCGGCAGGGCGTCCGTGAGCAGTCACGGACACTTTCTACTAGTTCCCTCGAGAGAGCGACCTGGCGAACAGCGGTAAGTGAGGGAAAAAGAGAAAACGGGAAGGCGACGGAGATAGGGGGTGGAAGGGAGGAGTCTACTATGTAGGAGTCGGGCCCTAGTGAAATTCGGAGTAGTGTGATAGAAAGGTAGGAGCAGGGTGTGCAGGGTCAAGTGGAAGAGGAAGGAGCTCTGCAAGTCGATTTTAAGCGCTGTTGAGAATTGAGATGGCAGAGGCGGCAAGGAAAAGGGAGAAAATGGACGGGTCCCTGCACGACCAATCAGCAGCAGCCCAGACCCAATTGCAAGTCACTCTCGCTTCAGATAGGTAATTAGCACCTTGCAACGAGGAAGCAGGATGCTTGTGCATGCGCCATTTGCATCGCTGGATAGCTGGGTTCGGCGGCAAGCGTTGACTGACCAAAACAACGCTTTGGTGTTTTCTCTCTCTCTTTCTCTCTCTCTCTCTTTTTTTTTCTTTTTTTTTTTTTTGGCCTCTCAGTGGACTGACTTATTAACCACCCGAGCATTGTTCGAACTCGTGGCAAATGAGCGAGACAAACCAAACAAACAAACATGAACCAATCAACCAACCAACCAACCGAAGAAAATAGACACGGAAAGAAGGATTCTGCATGCAGAAGCCTAGCGGCAGCGGCAACGGCAGCGGCAAAGCGCTTGACACGCTCCAATCGCAAAACAGCGGGAAAGACAGGCAGAGCTTGCAAGATCTGGAAAAGGCGGTTGTGTCTTGGTGGACAACCGCCACTGCCGCTGCCAAAGCAAGTGAACAGAACAGAAACTGCATGCTCTGGTCGGTTGCAGCGCGCTCACGTTGGGCTTTGCATGTCGATAGTTTCCGGTTGAGCCCTGCTCATTTGGGCACACTGTATTGGTTCGTACATTAGCTAGTACGGTTCGGAGATGTTCCGCCAAGGGGACCAGGACTGATGTGATTCAATGTGACCAAGACGGCTGAGGTGGGGAACAACAGTTTCGGGGCTGGAATGGTCGGAGGCCTTGTGATCGTCTTTTGTCTAACCACAAATGTAGCATCCGGGGGGCTTACTGTATAAGTTATATTAATAATTCTTGCGGAAGGAACATCTGCAGTCAGGTAAACCAACCAACTACATACGTACCTACCTCAGATGCTGTGGCTGAAGAGAAGCAGCAGAAAGCGAGTACCAATGTTGCTACTGGAGTATCTACGGTGGAGGCAGGGCAGGTGGATAAGAAATGTGTAAAACGTGCGCAAGTGTGAGATTGAGATCGGGATTGAGATTGGAGATTGATACATGTTTGTGTCTGTGCCCGTGCGGTGCGTCCTTCCCTCCGGCACAGCGTGACCTCGCAGCTCCTTCGGGGCACGGGCAAAGAAAGGCCCAGAGTACCAACACAGCACACAGTTGCAGAAAGAGCGGCGATAAGGCTCGCGAGGAACGGACAGACGACGCCCACTACGAAATCGGCGCTCTACGGAATGCGCATGAGGACCGTTGGATCTGGGGCAAGTGCCATCCATTTGCTGACGATTGCTAAAGATAATGGCGCATCATCCATCCAGCTTCTAGGTACTGAAGCATTCCAGCTCGACTCTGCAAGCGCCACGCACACGGGAACAGGAGAGGGAGACACCACGACGCAAGGGATGCAGAAGCATTAAATGGCACTTATTGACACGGCCCGTGATCCCTCTTCCGAAGCACCTATGCATGCATGGGGCATGCCTAGCCTGATGACCACGATTCTCGGCATGGTAATGATGGCAATCTGGTGGTATAGGGGAGGGAGAAAGGACAGGATCTCGTTCAACAAAACACCGTAGAAAGATAAAACTGCTGGACTGCATCAAGGTATAATGGTTTGGGTTCTGGCACTGGACGCCCCATGTTGAGGCTTCGGAGGCGGGAGCATCCTGGTATGCCACCGATGAGGGGCAAATCTGCGGCCATCATCCCTTCCTGTGCCCGAATGGAAGATGCCGGATGGTAAAATCGGGGGGGGGGGGGGGGGGGGGGGGGGGGGGGGGGGGGGGGGGGGGGGGGCAGCATTGTGGTACGTACAAGCCGTATCAGGTAGGTGCTTAGGTACAGTACCTACCTATACAGAGCACACACATGCAGGCTTTGGCTGTCTGTCCGTTAGTACCTAAGATGATGTATCTAGGTAGAGAGACAAGGAGATGGCGTTGGCCATCTGGACCAACAACAACAGGTGGTGCAAAACGTCGTCGCATGTCAGCCCATCGTCTCACTCGCAAGTTGCAACCGGGTCCTAATCAAACTCTGAACAAAATTTATTGAGAGACCGGCGACCCTGACGTAAAGCTGTCGGGCTAGCCACCTCATGGCTCGAAAAGTTTGTTAACCTACCGGAGGGGCCACGACTTCACAAGCATCGACGGGCCAGCTTGATCTTAGCAAGGGCACCGGATCGCTAGGCGACACATGCAATACGCGGCCATTCATGCAGCTGCGCGCAAGCTCGCCTTATCCAAATCCAGCCGCCAACCTCGCATCGTTCCGGATGGATCACTCGGCTCCCTATGCTTCTCCTTCGATGGTTGTTCCATTGGCTCCGTCAGCTGTTTTGGATTGAACGGTTGCGGCCGTGACTGGGTCTTTTCTCTGTCAAGCCTCTTAATGCGGACTGCAAGTACTTGCAATGCGTCGCAATCGGCACAGATAGCCCACGAAGTTACACGGTGGAATGCGATCCGTCCGCCGCCGCCTCAGTCTCTAAGAGATCTTACTCGAGGGTGTTCAAGGATAAGTCGCACATCAACGAAATAAGAAAATGACCTGAAGCGACGTCGCGAGAAGTTGGGTACGCGGCAGTGACGACGCTAGAAACCGTCATAAGTGGCTGGTGATTATCAAAGACGACAAGGAAATCCGAGTCGACCCAAGGAACAAAGAGGGCGGGTGTTGTGAAAGTCAAAGACAGGCGAGCAGTACCTGAAGAAGGCGGACGGTGGGCGGCGGCGTGTCCCGGGCACCCGGAAAAGAGAGGGTCAAAAGACGGTGAAGGGATGGGAGCGGGAGCTAGGAGAGCAAACTATGACCCCCCTCCTTGGGCGATGGGAAGAACCGATTCTGGAGAAAAGCCCTTCCTATGTCCCAGTCAGTGTGAGGCGCCAACACCCAGGGCCGCCGCACGCAGCCGATTGTGCAGGTGCGAAATCGTAGACGACGCGATCGGCACCCGGTAGCTTTTCCTGATGAGGTACCTCTTGGTCTTGGTTTTAATCTGCTTTGCCCTAGGACTGAGGACTTGGAATGCCTAGACGGGCACTTTGTTTGGTAGGCCATGCTTCATAAACAGGTATGTAGGTACCTAGGTATGGATACTCTCAAGCCAAGAGATTCTTGAGCTGAACTGGCGGTAGTAGCTGAGTACTGACTGTCCATCAGCAAGGAAGGCATGGCTGGATGCCGCTCTCTCAACAGGACAGCGGCCAGCATCAGAGGCAACAACAGCATGTCTACTGCTCATCAGAATCGATGATATTGATTGCGGGTCAGTCGACGATAGGAAGGTAAGGCGACAAATAATTCAACACACTACTCAAAACCACAAATCAAAGAGGGGAAAACGAAGAGGGGCAATAAGAAAATGCGAAGGAATACATGCAATAAATTCAACGGCAAGTCCCTCAATGATTGGATCGTTCCGTTAGGCTTGGGCTGCAGCGGCATCCAAGATTAATGATTAATGAGCTGGCAAAATGTACCAATACTACCTACCCGCCACTCATCCTTCACACCAGGCTGCCATGACCTCGTAGCCATCGAAGCCCCTGAATCCCGCCTCCCGACCGGGCGTGTTGCGGCGGCCTTTCCAGTAGCAGTCCCCAGTGTCTAGGGCCTGTGTGCCGTGTGTCGCCCAGTGCGTTACGGTCCTTGTTCGCTGACCTGGACTGAATCGGCATCCGCTAGGGAGGTATGCCCTGTGACGAACGAGGTTGCGCCCTGTTTCGGTTTTCCCTTCCACTGCTGCTTGGTCCCAACTGTGTGTTGTGTTGCTGCTACTTACTGCATTGCTGGCTGGGCTGGCCACCACTGCACAAATCTCGCGTGCGCAGGACGTGCGGACCCGATTGATGCATCCATCATCGTCTGCTTCTCCTCTCTCGCTCTCTCCTGTCCCGTCTTTCTCTCCCTCCTTCACTTTTCCGGTTCCCCCTTCCCAACCTCCTCGTCCCTTTTTTTCTTCTTTCTCTTTCCCTCTCTT
>MU843441.1:0-73955 GCA_030867255.1 Colletotrichum somersetense | reverse complement strand
TCCGAAGTGGCACCAGGACACGATACCAGGAACAAGAAGCAAGATCGCATCATTCATCGTGGTTTTTGCATGTCCCCCCCCCCCCCCCCCCCCCCCCCCCCCCCTCTCACTCTCTCGTTCATCTTCATTTTCTCCTGCTCTGTGCGTCAAGCGTCCATCTGCACTTGCCTTGCCGCTGTCGTTGCATGCCAGCATTTGCTTCCGTGCATTTTGGCCGCCTTGTCTTCCACTTGTCTCTCGGCTCAGACTTGGGCTCTTGCTGACACTGCCTCTTTACTACCTACCTACCTACCTACCTAGGCACATTGGGTACCGGTACTTGCTACTGGCACTTGCCGCCGCTGCCACTGGGCCATTTCACCGCACTCCTCCGAGTCACGCTTCCGGTCGTCGGTCCTGAAACACAACCAGACCAATCCATCACCCTTCGCCCTCGACCGACCATCTTTCTTGTGTCTACACATCCATCCGCACACCATTCATCCTTCCTCCTTCTACACCTCTCCTTCTACCCAAGAACTAAGACCATCTACTCCCACTTCCATTTGCCCCATCAAAGCGACAAGTCTTACGATCGCGACGAAATCCTCCAGAGCCCTGCAACGTCCCTTGGCCTGCGCATCCAACCCCTCGTGCCGCACGAAACTAGCATCGAATCGAGACGAGTCCGCTCACACACGATCCGATCCAATACAACCCAATTCTCATACACACACATAACACATTATCGCCACCCTCGACCAACCCCGACCCCAAATCAATACTCGCCCTTCCTCTTCCTCTCCCCTCTCCCTCTTGCACATTTGCACCAGTGCATTTCTCGAATCCATCGAGCCCGATATTACAACCACTCCCGCCAACCCTGTCAAAGGGGCCATCCAAGCTGGAAGGGATTCATCACTCTCCTACCTTTCCACGGCTGCACTGCCTGGCCCCATTCGACCCGAACCATACCTCGGCCGATACATCGTCATATTGACCGCTTTTCAAAATGAGAGAAGTCAACTTTAGCATCCCCAACGTCAACAAGGCGTCGGTTGGCATCACGACCGCCCTTTACGATCGTCGGGCCCTTGATTGCACATCCACCCTTCCTCTTATCAACTCTCTGAACCATCTCGCCTACCTCACCACCTCCTCCGCTCGCATCCGCGACATCCTTACCGTCGATGGCGGCATCGAGCGCTTGGTTTGCATCCTGAAACGCGGCCGCAGTAAAGACATGATGGACATGTGGAAATGGAACCTCGCCTTCCAGTGTGTCGTCAACATTGGTGTCAGGGGCACTGAAAACGTTCGCACCCGCGTCGTTGAGGCCGACATGGTCCCCGTCATTGCTACCATCCTCGACAACTATATCAAGGTCACGGAGAAGTGTAGAGACAAGTCTGATGACAAGAACAAGGATCATCATCATCGTCACCGCAGCCACGAGCACCGCAGCGTTCATAAGGCCCCCTCCTTCACCAATAGATCCAGCCGTGTTGAGGTTGATCAGAGAGCCTCCCGCCGTCAGGCACCTCCTCCCTCCATCGATGTTTCTGCGACTTACGCCGGGTCCTCGTCGTCTACTTCTGCAGTCGACCAGCAGACCACCGAGTCCATGCCCACCCCCCATCAGTATCCGCTCGCGTCCTCGGCCGAGCGACCTGCTTTCCCGGCTCACCGACACCACCACCACCACCACCACCACCATTACCGCGCTGCTGAGGCCCGCCATGCTTTTGCATCTCCGCCTCGTCAGACGGTGCAGCCTTTGGCGCCCGCCGTGCCCCCGACAGAAACCATGGAGGGCTTCGTTCGACCAGTCCGCGACGTCGATCGTCTGGCTTCGATGATGAACTTTGGCAACGCGAACTTGACCTCGCAACCATCCTCCCCCACTACACCATTGGCGCCGCCTCAGATGCGTTCTCCTACCGTCCGACCCACATCTGGACTGGCACCCACTAGTCGATCCCGTCGCCGCCCTTCCATTAGACACCAGAACTCGACTGTCGACTCGGACGACTTGGTTGGGGACGACGCGCCGTCTGACGAATCCCCTGATGCCGAGATGTCAGGCACCGGTACCGAGCTCCAGACCGCTGTCAATATCCAAGACATCACCATGGAAGAAGGAGATAGCATGCTTGCTGGCTCTACCACTATGGACCTGAACACACCCACCGTCTCGGAAACCCAGGATACCGGAACCTTCAACATCACGCATCGAGGTCCTGTTGAGACGAGCAACACAGCTGCCACAACCCCTGCGCCTGTGCCTCCCATCGGCCTTTCGCCGAACCGCCCCACAATGGTCACTCCACCCCAACCTGCCATCCCCAACGCCAGCGTCCCTCGGTATCTACTTGACCGGCAATTCGTTCCAAACGCTCAGATGCTGGCTGCCATGCCTCGTGAAGAGGACGTCTTGATGTCCCTTCAACTGCTTGCGTACGTCTCGAAATACTGTGGCTTGCGGTCATACTTCCAGAAGAGCCACCTAGTTCCCAGACTTAAGATCGGAAAAGAACTTCGCTATCTTGACGGCGAGAATGCCCCGACGGACCAGATTGACGATGAGGAACTAGAGGAGGAGTACTTGCTACCCAACGATTTCAACATCTTTCCCCTCGTGGAGAAATTTACAGTTCGACACCACAGCACAGATATGCAGTATTGGGCTGGCGTCGTCATGAGAAATTTATGCCGAAAGGACGACACCCGCGGAGGTATTCGACAGTGCGCCTACTACCAGTGTGGCAAGTGGGAGGAGTTCACCCGCCAGTTTGCCAAGTGCCGTCGCTGCCGTCGCACCAAGTACTGCAGCAAGGAATGCCAAAAGAGTGCGTGGGCTTTCCATCGACACTGGTGCGTTGCTGCAACCCAGTGACTAATCAGTCACTCGGCGCGTCGGCGCATTCGACTATACCCGGGACACGTCTCCAGGCGTAATGTTTATAATACGGATTCTACGCCCCCACGGGTGGCACTGCATTGCACAGCACAGCGTTTTTTGAAATGCATGGCGTTTCCCTCGATACCATTGGTCTTTCAGCAGCATGTTCAAGGTTCGGCATTGGTGCTTGCTATTTATGGTGGCGGCACGACTTGACTTTTTTTCATGATATCATCAGCTTCTTTCATTCCTTCGCACATGGCGGAAGACAACTGTTCTGATGGAAGGGGAACACCGCAGATGTCTCTTCCTGTGTACATTCCTGACGGCAGGTAAACGCATGAGCTTCAGTTTGTCGACACCGACCCGCTTCGGCAGCATTTGACGAGTATTCATAGACGGCCTAATATGAAACTTGCAACAAGCAGCGCACTCTGTTGGTCACCCATGGCTGACGCAACATGGACGGGCTCGGAAATGATGCCAATGTTCCGCCTTGGGCAACTCGTGCGATTTATGGACTGCATTTGTCTCGTTGGGTTGGCAGGTTTTGGTCTTTGGCTACTACTGGACTGTCAAAACTTCTACAATAGCCGGTATGGTGGTTAAGGACAGCACAAGCGATAACTCTGGATCGAGTATAGATCATCCGCCTGCCCACACCAACAAGGGGCAGAGGAATCGACATAGCAGCTTTACCTGACACCCCCTGGACTTGGGTAGCATGGGACGGCCGGAATGGCGCTGGGACGGTGCAGATGGAGCATATGCCAAGCAGCCGGTGGAGGACAATGTATGTATCGTTATGAGAGTTTACCAGCTATAATGTCAGGATTTTATGCGGTCTTCCAAACTGCGTGCTCTTCACCGTCGTGGTTGTTGTAGAGCGATGATCATGACGTAGCGCGCCACCTCTTTTGTGACAAGAAGTTGATTCGAAGCCGCTAGGCTCAACTCTACGCCGTATGCGGACGCGCTCATGCGAAAGGTTGGTTGCCTGCCGTCAACCCTCGCTTTGGGACGAAGTTAGGTTCCGCGGAGTCGCGGTGCTTTTCGTGCACGGCGCTTGGCGCTGGGCGGGCAGATGTCTTCTTGCGGGACATTCGATTCGGGAGTGGCAGAAGCGACAACACCAGAGAATGAATGCGTGAATGTTCAAATTAGATATCTACAGTCGACAGAAAATGCGATTGGTTTCTTTTTGGCAGTTCATACAGCCCGAGGGGTATTTGCTCCTCCTCCACTCTTTTTGCCCTGATTTTTTCACTTGTTTTGCCCTCACCGACCATCGTTCATTCTCTACAGGTCCTCCTTATTTATTCGACATCGCCTTCCTCCTGTTTTTGCCGGGCCGCTGCTGGGGCTTCTTACCGACGCCGCCCTTCATACGCTTGGGGTTGAAGGCGCTAAGGTCACCGGAGCTGATGGCGTCGCCAGACTTTGCATGGCGCTTCTTGCCGCCGAAGCCGTACTTCTCGTTCTTTTTGGCACGCTTAGCGTTGACACCGCTGCCGGACCGGCCACCGTCCCGCTTGCCGTCGCGCCTGCCTGACGAGTTGGTGTGGCTCTTGATCTCGTTGTCGACACCGACGTCGAACAGATCGGCCTCATGGGTGTCGAGGTTGGAAGAGCCTTCTTGGCGTTCTACGCGGATAGTAAGTAAAGCCCTAGTTGTCGGTCAAAAGAATTGAGCAACTCACTTCTCTTGAGCGTCTTAATCTTTTCAAGTGTGTCCTTCTTGGCCTTTTGACGCTCCTGAAGCTTGGCGACTTGCACCTGCTTGCCGAACTTCTTGAGGTCACGGAGCTTCCTCGCCTCTGCAGCGGCCTTCTTGGCACTGGCCTCCTCGACGAGTTTGGCCTTGACCTTCTGCATCTGGCCGTCGTCCTTGGCCATCTCGGCAAAGTAGTCGTTGGGGCGCGAGAAGGGCACCCCCTCTTTAATGAGCAGGCTGCGGCCCTTGCGTGCCGCCTCGAGCGACTGCGACAGGAGCGCAAGCTCACGCTGAAGGTCGTCCTGGACGTCGGGAACGGCGTCAGCCGTTGGCTTGGACGAAATGACGGACTGGTGCGTCGCGAAGGGCACGGCGGACGAAGTGTCGATGCGGATGCGATTCAACGAGGCGAGGATTGCCGTCTTGTTGTTGATGGTAAGCTTTGTGTGCGGGACGATGTCCTCCAAATCCTCCTCGTCGGCATCGAGGTCGGACAGGGGCACGTCGTCCGCCTCGGGGTCTTCTTCTTCGTCTTCCGACTCGTCGTCCTCCTCCTCGATTTCTACCGGCATCGTTTTGGTCGCCTTGGTCGTCTTAGTCTTCTTGGCTGGGCGCTCAATCTTTTCTTCCAGGTCGATCTCGGAATCGGAACCGCTGTCTGTGTCGTCCAATGCCTCGATGTCGAGCTGGGAATGCTCATGTCAGCCGGTGTTCATGGCTGCGCAACGCAATATGGGGATGCTTACCTTGTTGTCTTCCTCCACGTCATCGTCATCCTCGTCATCTTCTTCCTCCTCGTCCGAGTCGGCATCCTCGAACTCGGCATTCAATGTGATTTCGCCCTCGACAGAAATAACAGAAGCGTCGTCGTCATTGTCTTCGCCCATTTCCTCGTCTTCAAGGTCGTCTCCGGCATTTGTACCTCTGGACTTAGCCTTCTTTTCTTTCTCCTTGGCAGCTTCGCGGTGCTTCGCCTTGATCTTTCTCTGTTCCTTGACCTTGCGTAGATCGACGCCCTTCTCGGCTGCCAAGGCGAGCTTGAGTTTAGATTTGGTGACCATGTTTCTTTTCCGTACCCTGGGAGTTTCCTGAAGTATACGAGATCTAATAGAGAAAATACACTGGCGTTGGAGTAGTCGCAAAAATGTGTACTGGTTCAACACCTGGACCTGTTCCTCGACGGGCGGTTGGAAACTAAGGTGGGGAGAGTGCTAGGAAAAAATGTCGATTGAAAATAATTCTGCCGTTTTGGCGACCCACCCAGACAAAGCGGTGTGGTGGTGGATTCTCTTCCGGCGTGCGGTGGGCCTGGTTTGGTAAGCAATGATTGGCTGTTTTCACTTACTATGGTGCACGACTCTCGAACGTACTAGCAACATCTCATCACTCAGCACACACAGATATGCGCTTTAGTCGACTTTCACACACTTGATCCTCAGGCTGAACTACAGTTGAATACAATTGACTGTGTAGGAGGATCCCTATCCGTACGAACAAACAATTTCCCATACCAGGAAGCGCTCAGGATATAACCCTCCCTTGCTCTCTACCTGTTGATACATGTGGCTATCTCTTTGGGAAATTCGGGATCCTGCACCCTCCTATGGATAAGCCAGTGAGGGCCATATCAGTCGTTAGGTCGATTGGTGACGACCGATGAATGCGCGATGTTACATGACATTTGATTTTCAAGCCCACAGTTTGGATCATAGCAGTCTTCGTCTTTTGAAATAGCACAAATGCCACGTAGGCGCAAAAACAAAACGATCAACAAGAGCATACTCCATTCTCAGTCTAAATAGCCGATATTGCTTGAGTGCCATGTGTTATGGAACTAATTCGCCATACGGTGCCTCTTCAAAAGTAACGAGTTACATGATGATCAAGAATATGTCCTCTTTCCGAGTTTAACAAATATTAGGAACAAAAACAACTCTGCCACTGCTTCTTCACCTGCTGTCTCTATCTCTTTTTGTTTGTTCTTTGCGTTCTAGTGGTATGAGGAGAGATTGTGATGGCGGTGAATCGGAACTGGTTCCTCGTTGCTTGGGAGCGGAAATAAGTTTCCCTGTGCGGAAGTAGACATTCGACTGGGTTGGAGTGAATTGATTCCACATCGGGCCATGTGACGAAAATAAAAGGCAGGCTTCGTGTTCTTTCATTTATTTTGTCGATTTCTTCGTCCCCCGATCGAGACCCTTGGTTGAAATGAAGGAGGTCTGTCTCGACTGTTTTGCTTTACAGGATCACACAGCCCAGCATGGTAGCTCCGCCATAATCCCCTTGATTGGTGTTCATCTGCGCTGGGGCAGCAGCTTCCCCAATGCCTGACTTGAGCATTGTCTTGATCTCGCAGAACGCTGGAACAGAATCCATATTGATAATTTGAAAATATGGATTTGGGATCGCTTCTTGGTTGTTTGCCTGGAGATGGATAGATGTTGTACTTGGTGTATGTTGCTTGACGACATTAGATAGATTGTGGGAAGTCCTTGGCTCTTTTATCTCTATCTGTTCAGGCAGCTTCTGCAGTTCCCATCGTTCAAATTCCCAACGAGACACACACATCCTTCTCTGTTCAGAGCATACGGAGGGCGTTTCTAGACGCATGCAGATAGGAACGTTGGATCTGGAACCCGTGAGTTAGATCATGGCATCTCTTTGACAGGCAGATCAGTTACTCTGCCCGAATCAATATCCTTTCAGCATCCGGTTGATGCGGTAGAACATGGGATGCAATTGGGAGAGGCAAGGGCTTTGAGGAAAGAGCAGCCTCTTTGACTGGCCGTCAAAAATATGCAATCAAGTCTTTCCACTTCAGCCTGTGGCTGTCTCATTGAGTGACACATATCCCGCTAACCGCAGGCGAGAGCACACAACTAAACAGGGCTCTTTCAAGACGAAGAGGGGTACCTTGTCTTTTCCCAGAAGGTATTTGTTGGGAGTTTGCCGTTCACCACATGGAGAAAGCTGTGTAGGCCAGGGTACACAGGAGAGGTAAACTTGACAGTCTCTGAAGGGCAAGCCATTGCTGCTCAATTCTGCCAGGCCAGTTTCTTTGAATCGCCGACTGTTTGTTTATTTCGCCAACTATGTGAATACATTGATGCGCTGTTGTTTGGCTTCCCTTCGTTACACGAGCTATCTGCCAGCGTACGATTCGTAAGCTGCTTTGGTTCCATTTTGTAGGCTTGACGTCCACCCCTTGTGGCATCTTTCAACAATGACATATTGGATATTTTCTCTGACATGCAAGAGGAGGAAAGCCACCCTTCGCGGCAAGGCTTGGTCCAGAAAGGCGGTTGGCGCGGTGAGCTGTAATATCAGTTGAAAAATTGGAGGTGATGTTTGTTACTGGGTGTCTAACATTAGCCCTTTACGCCCCCAAAACTGGGTAGACTGCCACAACTCGAGTAACGACGGGCAAATTTTTTAACATTCTTTCTCGCTTGCAAGTCTGCTACTATGTCAATATGGTAAGACCTGGACAGGTGAAATAGCGGAAACTCAAGTCGTTGCAGTTATTTATTTGCCAATCTTACTCTCATCCTATGACTCCACGCCCATTCCGGCCGACGCTGACTGACAAGCAGTGTTGACAAGTGCCGAATCGCAGTACTCTCCTTCCCCTAGAATCGAGTGAACGGGAGCCTTGTACCAGTCAGCACAACATTTCCCAATGCCCAAAAACAAGAAATGGGAACCAACGGAATACATACCATTTTCCCTTGAGGGTGATGACGACCCATGGATTCCCAGCCTCGTCCGTCTCCTTCTCGACATTGGTATTGAAACAGATGGCGCTCATGATACCATCACCGAACTTTTCATTCATGATGGCCTTGTAGGCGTAGCCGTAGTTCTGTACAATCTCGTACAGGCGGTAGATGAGCGGCTCGACAGGCGGCATAGGCCCCGAGCGACCGCGGTCGGGAAAGGCAGTCAGCTTGGGCTTTAGAGACGCGGAATCGACGCCGAGGAGTTCTGAAAGCTTCTCCACATCCTCATCCGACGCTTGCACCTGACCATAAAAGATGCCCGCCACAGCCACCTCGCTGCGGCCCAAGTGCTTCGCGATGGCCTCGAAAGTATGACCGCTCTGCGCCTTGGCATCAAAGAGAAGCTGTGATTGAGGGGGGAGGCGGTCAGCCATCGAGGGCTACCGGCTAGGTCAGCAAGGAACTTTGCCCAGGTGTTAATGTCTTCACTCACATCGAGAGTTGCGAGCTTTCCGGACATGATGCCTAGAGATGTGAGTTGGGACGACAAGTTGCTAAGCTAACTATCTAATAAAATAAAATCAATACCAAGTTTGGAGTTTGGAAGAAGTTTCGCCTTTAGTGCGGCGGATGAGTCTGAACAAGATACCAGGCTTCAGAAGTGGCCTCTGTGAATGATAGGCAGGAGACACAGGTCCAACGACTCATTATATACTTTGTAGGTCCACTTTACAGGGTTGTGCGGATATATTGCGTTCGGACGTCATTCAACCTGGTCACTCAAGGATAATGCGGGGTCGTGAGCTCACGGAAACATCAGTCTGGGATGCGTATACGGTTCGCGGTTGCGGAGGCTGATGCCGCCCCCCAACGGAGAAAACACGGCATTTCGGCTTCACCCATACACAATGGCGCATGTCCATTCCGCAATCTTGAGCAAAAAGAGGATGACTAAGTCGTTTCGGGATTGACTGTTTATTCCGACGGGTCTGCGGGAACGTACGCCGGAGCCGAGCGGGGACGGCCCGGCGAAGGCTTGTCTTGGGCCGGACCGGCGGAACTGGGGCTACTGGCCTGGTCCGCCCCCTGAGTCTCGCCCCCTAAAGGTTGCCCGATACCTGTACAACACTGTACTCTATTATACGCAGTTTTGATGGCGATGCAGCACTTTCTCCTCAACAGCTATGGAGATGGCATACCCATCCTTCCAGTTCCGTTCGACCGAAGTTAATAGTCGATGTTCATCCAAAGAGCTGCGTAAACCATGGCAGACCCGAACGATCGCGCTGTGAGTCCACCGTTGAAAGTTGTGGGTTGGGCGACCAATATTGTGAGACGCCGCCAGTGCCTTAGTCGATTAGTGTCGTTGAGTGGGTACATCCTGCGGTGTCTCGTGGTATCCGTTATACCAGTCCTCGATTGTATTGGATGCGTTGACCCACTTCACATACGTAATGGACGCCGCACTTCCTGCCTGTATAGTACTTTATGCGGGAGCAAGACGGATGCTTCTGGATAGTCTGCTGTCTGGAAGCGCTGCGAATGGTTGGGCTGACTGCAGCTTGACGAGAAGCTTCAAACAGTCTTGATCTGTTGCGTCGGTGCTGACAGCTCACATGGTGATATGCTGCGTCCTTCGGCGTATCGCCCATCAGGGAGGCATCGTCGAATTTGCAATGAGTTTTGGCCATCCTCTGAGGTCCCATTCTTTCTTGGCGCCTTTGAGGTCATCCACGTTCAGAATATCAACGCCTTCCCGGATAAGTACATCCCATATGTGGTTTCTGATGCTGATGGGCCACGCGGGAAGATCCCAGTATCGAACTTTCAGGCCGTGTGAGTGAGCTTTCTTAACCTGATTTCTCAGCTTCGTCATTTGTGCCTCTGTCAGGTCCCCGAACCAAACTGTACCGACCGCCTTCTTGAACGAGACACTGGTATAGTACGAGTTGGTCGGGTTGAAATCGCGACTATCTAGTTTGAGAAGAGGGGCATCAAAGAAGGTATCCCTATATGTGGAATTCTTAGCGACAAGCTCAAAAGGGGTATTCCCGGTGCCGACAACGGTGATAGGTCCGTAATGAGTCTTGCCGTTGACAACTTTGGTCAACCACCCTCGCTCACGCAAGGGCTGTAGTTGGCGCACCACCTGCGGCCAGGTCTCGGGGCCACCTGTCTTCAAGTCCACGAGAAGTATCATTGTTTGTACCGGATTCGCCTCGTAAATACCTCGAGGCGCCCTCTGAAGGGAGTTGTTGAGATCCGCGTTGCGTTCGTCGAGTATTCGGACGAGGGGATCGATGTAGAGATTGGTAAATGTGTTTTTTTCGCGAAGGGACCACTTGTTGTGACCGACAAAAAGCTCAGTGCCATATAGCCAAACATCGGCCTCAATGCCAATGCAGCCTGCTTCGAGCGCGTCGTATATGGGACGTTTTCTCCAGTAATCGTTGTGGGAGTGACAGGGGATGGGCACGACGAGACTCGCCTCTTCAAACTCTCCGGACGTCTTATCCCAAACTTCACGGGCCAGGATCAGAACCAAGTTCAAGAGAATGAATATCAATCTGTTCAGGCATGAGTAAAAACCCAAGATTTTTCCTGGCTGAAAAAGACCTACAACATGGCCAACCAAATAGCGCCGCACATGAAAAAAGAGCGTTTCCGTGACCATGGCTTCGGCATCACATGGGGAGGAGGCAGTAAGCCGTCCTCAGACGTGTAGCTCTCGGCTGGAGTCGGCGGCGCCCCGATGCCAGTGTCATGGGCGGCATCCACGTCTTCGGACGAGTCTCTGTACTCAGCAATTGTGCTGCTGTCCCGGGACCAAAAAAGACGGAAACGATCGCGGACGGCGTCAATGCCGGCCTCCCCAGGGTTAGGCATTGTTGGGAACCAGGAGTACTCGAGAAGCTCCGGCGCGCTCTAGGTGGATAAGATGCAAGAGGTGATGTTTGTTTGCCCAAACTCGATATTGCGATGTTGCTGGTTGCAATCGTAGGTGGCCGATAATTTCTCACCGGGAGAACATGCCGTGGCTGCGAATAGCTGATAATGACCTCTGGTGTCCCGAGTGTGGCAGAAGTCTGAACGTTGGAACGCGGTATATAAGTCGGTCAAAAGTTGAGATGGAGAAAAGATGGAGGAGAGGGGGCCTTAGCAGGGAGAAGGGGGCGGTGGCGGTGGCTCGATTGTGCACACAAAGAGGGCAGTAGCAACAAAGGTAATTACAATCAAAGGAGGCACCGTTGGCAGAGAGACAAGGACGAAGGAGTCGTGGAGAAGAGACACCAAATATAGTAGGAGCTATCGTGGTGGCTCTGAAGGTTGTATTGCTGCTGCCGAAAGGGAAATCAGTAGCAACCTTGTCACTTGCCGTAAGGTAGGCTCGGAAATGCATTGAGTCGAGATGGGCAAGGCGGGTTGGGCAAGGCCATTTAAACGTTAAAACGGCAAGCAAGTCTGAGCATGGATAGGGATGATTAGGGGTCAGGGATGGTTGAGAACAGACTTTTGGAAGAGCCTAGGAGGTCTGAGAGCGGGACAAGAGATACACAATGGAAGTCTAGACAGGGTTGGAAAAGAAAGATGGGGGTGGATGATGGAGACGAGGGCAATACGCCGTGCCGTAGGCCGTGGCCCGTGGAATATGGCGTGTGGTTCCAGAAAATGTGATGTTTCCGGTTGGACGCCCGCGTGTGTGAGTAAGCGTGTGATGTACAAGTGCGTGTCGCCTGGGTGGTTCATCAGCGACTGGCGGCACAATGAAGTACCTATCATGGGAAAGACAAAAAGGGTACTAATGCTAGTCAGTCGACGAAGGTACCTCGAAGCATTTCCAATTCACCCATGTCCCCGACAGACGGTGAGGGGTGGGTCGCTAAGAAGCACTGCCATGAGCTTAGCTAGGCACGCAGTAGTCCAAAGACGGGGGGGCCGGGTGCCCTAGGTAATGTCTGGCGCCTAGGCCCGGGATGAATCAGAATGCGACTTGTAGGTTTGTAGAATACTCGTTGTAGGCATGCAGAAGGTATGCAGAAGGTATGCGTGCGTGTATCACATCCCTCAGTCATACGCAATACACGAGCACACGCATCTTGTCAGAACTTCAAGTATACGCGCCCTAAGGCAAGGAAACCTGGAGAGACGCCCGAGGCAAGCAAGGTCTCTCAAGAAAAGTGAGGCCAGTCCCAGAAGAGGAGTGACAAGCATGGGTGGTGACCCTGCGGCAGCGCAGCAAGTTCCTGTTACCGTTAGCATCAAACCCAGAGCCCCAACCCTAAGGTTAGTCAGCATGCCTCCCTCCAAACCTGCGTCGGAATGCCTCAGTCGAATGGCGACAATGAGTCCGCCAGGGCCAGGCCTACCACGGGGAACCCCCTGCCCCTTTCAGCATGCCCCGTACAAAATACATATGTTGGACTCGATGGTAACCAAATGATTCGATGTATCTGCACCGATACAAGTAAATGCGTTTCCTACCCCTTGTCCGAAGTGCTGGGATCTAGGTACGGATATGTAGATATAAGGAAAACATGGGGTGCCAAGACAAGTCAGTGTCGCACGGGAGTGCGAGTGATTGGGACTTTGGACGTATTGCGCTACCTCCGTGTCTGGAAAAGGGAGGAGTAAGAAGAGGATGAGGGAAAAAAGGGAGAGAAGAAAAGAGAAATGGACCAAAAAGGTACCTAAACTACCTACATACGTCTAGGCCTCCAATCTAGCCCAATAGATGCACCTTCTGCCGCCACTGATACGAGTCTCCCAGTGATCCATCGCCTGCCGTCTGCGCTTGTTCCCGGCCATCGCGTCCCCGCATGGCCCGTGCCAGCGCTGCCTTAACCCCTTGTGGAAACACCTACATGCCTAAACTAGGTATGTACACTACCTAGGTTATAGAGCCTGGAAGGTGGGGGCACGCATGACACGTATGCATGAGTTGGGTCTCACATGGGTCTTTTCTCTCTTTCTTCGTTCTTCCTGCCCCAACCGCCTTACTTCTACACAAGCCAGGTAACATGAGTGAAGCCATTGCTATCCGGGCACGTGGCGCAGCTCATAGGCAGATAAACCATCCAGATTGTGTCCTAAGTCTCTTTCTTTTCCCCTGTACTTTGTCTGTCGCGCGCGTCACGTTTCCAGGGTACAGACAGGGTGCTGCGCTGTGCTCCCCTGTGGTGTTTTCCGCTGCATCACTGCTGGCGGATGAGCAGTTCACGTGGGCGTCACACCGGACCAGACTGGAGCATCCCCAAAAAATTCCTCCCGACCAAGTGCTATGCACTAAGACCCTAGGCCAGGTTTGCCTGTTACAAATGTCATCACCACCTCGCCTTCACAATGGACACGGTCACAGACGGTTGGCGACGTCGTGGGTCGTCGTGCGGCATATCGTCTCAGTGACCCAGCTAGAAACGCCAACCACATGTCGTTCGGTCACAGGTTTGTAAGTGGGTGTGTCTACGACTCGACCTAGCCATTGGCTGCCCGATCGATCCCTATAGTTTTCGGCTGAAGGAGACGAGAGGCACGCAATGGTCGAGTCGGATGAATACGTACGCAACTCATTAGTCGTCAACACTGAGACACGCCCGAAAACAACCTTCAGTGTCACATATTCAGACGATCGCAATTGACTTCGTTCCCTCTTCGTCAACGGTCGTTTGATAACGCCGACACGCGAAACGAAAGAAGCCGAGTTTGAGCACTGCTACAGTATTTTGTTCTGTTTTGTTTTGAGACAGCGTCACGTCTCGCTACCCTTGCTGCGACTTCGACATGGCGGCGTCTCCGTGACTGACCAGTACCGTCGCCGAGTTCATAGGAATACGAACCGTCCATGTTAGCTTTTCATGTTATCACACTTCACTTCCATTCTCTTGAGCATTCTGGCCTTCGAAACCCTACTGAACAGAGCAGAGCAAAGTATCTAGGCATTCATTCCCCTTAGTGCACCTAACAATGTGTTTCTGGGTTATGAATGGGGGGAGGGCGGTTTTTTAAGATAGATATATGTAGGTAGGTAGGTAAGTAGGTACCGCAGCGATGCAAGCAAAATCTCATTGACTGAAGGGGTCGAACCTCTGCAGGCGGGTGGGTGCCTCGGTCTCGAGCAAAGTTTGCAAGCCTCTATCGGGATGAAGCCAGTTCATGTGCTGAAGAACTGCCATTATCAGGTGCCAAGATGCCAGATTGTGGAATTCCCGTTTGTGATCACCTCTCGACTGTGGATCGGCCCAAGGGTCCTTGCATCCGAATCCCTGCAACAAGTATACTAGAAGGATCACAGGGAGTTGGTTTCATTCGGTGGGACAAAAAGTCGGAATGAGAGGGGCACCCTTACGTAGCTGGTAGGACGCTATCGGTCGACTTTTCGTTATCGGCGCTGACATAATCCGAAATTTTCAGAACAAAAATTCCCAGGATCACTACTAATCGTGTTTGTCGTATTTTGCGTGCCCGCCTCAGTTCACCGGCGGAGCTTGACAACGACTCTTTCCTTGAATGAATCATTCCGCTACTAGGGAAGCCACTTCAAAATGCCTCACAAGCACACAAGAAGGGATCATGACCCCGCATCGTAGGTTCGGTCTACTCTAAACAACATGGCCGACGCTAACTCGCTGCAGATTTGATCTTCCGCCATCGCAGATCGCGAGGCCGCTGCCCGTCCAACAGAGAAGTCGGAAAGCTCTGGCCGCCGCCGCCGCCGTAAAAAAAGGCAAGAACGGAAAGAACCCAAAGACAGAAAACGATGGGGTCAAGAAGAGAAAGACTCGTAGCAAAGACGACGACGCCCCGAGAGCGTTCAAGCGCCTAATGGCGCTAGCATCCGGCAAGAAACAACGATCCGGTCTCGACAATGGAGAAACAGTGAATCAGAAGAAGAAGGCAGCCAAGAAAGCCGCCGCGGCGGCCGAGAACAAAGACGAATCAAGTAGTCATGCTGATAAGCCGGAAGTGCCAACCATCCGTCCGGGCGAGAAGATGTCAGACTTTTCTGCGCGTGTCAACGCTGCTCTGCCACTTGCTGGTTTGGTTAACAAGACGGAAAGGGGCGGAAAGGATCCCCTTGGACTCAAGGTTTACAAGACGCGGAAGGAGCGGAAGATGCACAAGCTTTACGACCAGTGGCGAGAGGAGGAGCGAAAAATCCAAGAACAGAAAGAAGAGGAGATGGAAGAGATTGCCGAGCGCGAGCTGGACGAGGAGATCAACGGCGGTACTTTTGGCAACTTTGGTCAGACATCCGCAGCCTTCTACGAGCCAGGCCAGGATGGTAAGAAGAAGAAGGGGAAGGGCAAGAAGGGAAAAGGCGCAGACCGTGAAGAGGATCCCTGGGCGGTGCTCAAGAAGATGCGCGCAGAGGCCAAGGTAGGACTTCATGATGTCGCGCAGGCGCCTCCAGAGCTTCACAAGGCTGGACGAGACAAGCTCTTGGTACGCGGCGCTGCAGTCGATGTATCCAACGTACCAAAGTCTGCAGGGAGCTTGAGAAGACGCGAGGAGCTTCAGGGGATTCGAGACCAACTGGTCTCGTCATACAGAAAGAAGAGGGAGGAGAAATTGGCTCGTCAAGCTGCCGAAACTTCCACTTCCACTTCCAACTCATAAGATACCCGAAATAGTACTTTATATCGATTGTGGAACGAATCTGGCGTGCAAAACTCAGTGCACTATATATACCCTTTTTATCCTCCCATAGGTACCTGCATAGGTATGCTGAGTGGATTCGAGGCACAATCGGCGTTTCAGATCGGTGCCACCGATCGCAGGAAAAGAAGACCGACAACCGATACATCGTCTCACGGATGACTACTTGTCTCCGGGCACCAGCCACAGTGGCAGCCACAACCCTCGCCTCAGCTGTCTCAGTACCTCTCCAGTTGTGGAGGTCCTGACGCTACCTGTGAAAGAGAAGAAAAAAAAACCACCAGAGATTTCCGACCGGCCCCAGCACCGTTTTCAAAAGCCCCGGGTTCGATTATCACTCGTCGACCCTTCACGCCCAACCTTCTACGCAATTTTTTCTTGTTTCTTTAAGCCGCCCGCTCAAGAATGTTGGAACTTTATCGACGGCCACAATGTCTCGCGACCTAGAGCGATTGATAGAGTCACTCATAACCGACATTTCATGTTACGGTGACCTGGGTGAGTGAATCCTGCTGCCTCACTGAGCGAAAGAATCTGCTCTCATTTGGGCTTCAGTTTGTTTTTCGCTCCAGTCTTGTCCCTCGCCCGCACTAAACTGTATCTCGACTATCTTCTTGCAAATGATTGTCGTAAAAATTCATTCCCTCGCCCGTCTTTAGGTTCGAGGAGCTTGAATTCCCGTACTCATTTCTCAGCTGGTACATGACGTCGCTTACTGACAAGGGACGATAGGATGCACTGTGTCGCATGTACTTGAAGCACTAGACACGTTCTATAAAGAAGCGAAGCTCCGGGGAAATGTAACAGCGGCTCTCCCCCTGAAGTCAACGCCTGCAGAGTCAGAACACCTACTCTGGTCGACGGCCTGGGACTGGCTGAGAGCAAGGAAGGATATCTCCGTAGGAGCGAATCGAAAATGGAACCATCTAGCTTTATCAGATGTCCTTGCTGTACCAGACCCCGAATCTGAGGATGGGTCAACAACACCTGGTGTGTCGGGAGAAGCTCCAGGACCAGCGCTGGACATTTCCCAATCAAAGGAGTCATCTCAAGGTACCACGAGAAACAATCTTCCGCGGAAGCGACCCCGAATCTATGTTGCCGAGGACCGCATGTGGGAAGCCATCGCTGGACATGCGCCCGACTACCGAAGAGTCCCGAGACTAGAGTGGATGGCCTTAGTTGGCATTGCATCTACGAAGCAGCAGGGCATTTTGCAGGGTGATCTAGGCCGGCTTGTAGGTCAAGACAAACGGTCGTTGCCCAAGAGAACAGACGCGCTCGCCGACAAAGGATACATTTCGAAGCGCACGACTCTTGTCAGAGGCACCAAGACGAGCAAGATGTGGTTAACGCGCTTTGCCCCTGCCCTTCCAACCAACCCCCTCAAGGCGGCCGCCAGCCTGCACACAACAGTCGATATGTCTCGGGATGCTCTTGCACGCGATTTGGAACCCGTTCCATGGCGTAGTAGGTGGAATGGAGATTCGGTTGACTACATTTCTCTTGCCCAGACCATCATGGCTGTTGTCAAGGCGTTCGGCATCATCAGGTATCACGATCTACGTTGCAAGCTGGGCATTCTAGGTTTGAGATGGCAGATGAAAGTGGCAGCAAAAACCTGCCGCTTTTTTGTCCAGACTGGGGCTATCCAGTACGTGGGTGCCACCTTGTCTGGCAAGCTCTTTAAGGACTGTCTCAAGTTCGACCACGACCTTACGCACGAAGACTGGGCAGCCTATCTCGCTACGGGCAAGCAGAAAAACATATCCTTCTCAACCGCGGACTTGGGTGACGCGGGCCTTGAGTCCGGTCCGGCAGACACGGATGTGAATGCCAATGCCTCAACCCTTGAATCCGGTCCCCGTCGCAGCACTAATAAGAAGCATATCAATTCACTGTCCAGCTGGTTGCCAGACAAGCCTCTAATTACAACCGTTTTCGACAACATCTCGGCTGCTGGCTCTGCGGGGCTCTCCAACAAGCAGATAGGAGACTCCACGCTGGGATCGTCATTTCGGAGGTATTTGTCCTCAATTTCTTCGACGATCTCTCTTCCCACACAACAGCCTAAGCATCTGAGGCACTTCCAAGTAACGAGCGAGATGCATCGGAAGGGCAAGTCTCAGCAATACCGCTATTTTGCTAGAGATTTCCAGCAGGCTTCTACGTCAACCGTTGCTGAGGAAGCAGCTGATGGAGAAATCGATATGGCTGACTCCGTCCGTGATAATACTTTCGCTGCACTTTTCACAAACCCAGCTCTTCCCCCTGACACTACTCGAGCTGTCGGCGGTTTGGCAGCCCTCGCCCATGTTTCCGGTAGGGGACTGAATGCTATCTCGAAGAAAAAGTCTGAGATATCGGAATCTTCACACGCCAAAGAAAGCCGAGGAACTGGGTTTTACTCTGCGAAACGGGCAAAGTTATCAGAACAGGCTGAAGATGAAGTCATGGTCGACAGTGGCTTTTCGCGGGGGGCCATTTCAGGGCACGAATCTGCATCAATCTCTTCCATTTTAATCCGGCGCGGTACAAGAAGACAATACGCTGAAAAGGAGGCGACATCGTTGATAGTTACCCTCGAGATGAATCCCTCTGCATTGTCAAATATTCTAAGGAAAGCCACAAAGACGAAAGACGAAGTCGACACCTCCACTGACACCAAGAAGGCCGTCTGTACTGAGGAAATCAACGACACTACACACACTACTTCAAAACAAGCTATGGCAGCAGAAACACCTCCAGGGAACCCTTCCACGGAAGAGACCACAATTTCAACTGATTCTCTAGCAGTTGAAGAGTCGACTGTGGTGGCTTCTTTGGTCTCAGAGGAAGATGTGGACATGGACAATGCTGGGGTCTTGGAAGACAGCCCCGCTGGAGAGTCACCTGCAAGGCGCGGAGGACGGCGCAAAAAGAAACATGCAATGAAGTCTTCGGGCCGCGGTCGCTCCAAAGTCTTCAAATGCGAGAAGTGTGGCGGGACGTGGAAAAACGACGTTGGTATCAAGTACCATCTCGAGAAATCGAAGACAGCCTGCAACCCAAACTATATCCCGCCACTATCTGGACCTCCTGAAGCTTTGTTTCCAACAGCCAAACGTTCCACCCTGGCCAAACGGGCAGTCGCTGGTCCTCGGCAGATCCAGTCTCGCTATTCAAGGCCGTCAGCCATCGATGGGACTCCCAATGATGACGATCAGAATATAGAACAATTGCCAGAGGATTCAATCTTGTCCATTGATTCCGGGACTAGCAATAGCTCTTCCAGAGGCAGAGTCTTGCGACGCTCTGGAGTACGGTCTTTCAACAGATATTCAGAGACCAGAAAGAGGGCGAGGAAGGGTATGATCAGACAACAGGGGGGCGCCAATCCCATCTCGTTTCTAAATTCACCCTTGTCTTCAATCCAGGCGTCTATGAGTGGATTGATTGATATTGCTGCTGGAGGAGTTAGAGACGTGCCATCAGAACACACGCCAGTCCAGCCAGCCTTTAAGAGGTCACGGGCCGAGGACGCCACGAATGTTGACGAAACGCATGCCTCTGCGGGACGTTATAGACAGCCATTCGCTGGAAAGGACGAGTCTGAGCAGCCGTCTCCATCGATACCCAAGAGATCTCATGATAATCCTGGGCGGAGAGACTCGTCTTCAGGCTCTGCTAAGCCACGCTTTGGGCGGCACACCAACCAGAACTCCAAGACGGTAGCTGTCGGGGAAGCACTCTCGTCGGGAATTGGCGGTTCTCAAGTCGCGCACGCTGAAGCACTGAGGGCTAGTCTCAATGATAACGGTGCTCGATCGGAGCTTGAAATCATGGAGAGGGCCCTCTTGTACATACTCCGTGCGAATGGCGGGGTTTTCGCCGGCGGGCAGTCATTATGGTACGCTGTGATTGCGATATGGGAGGCTACGTTTCCTGTCGAAGAAGCCCCAGATCATCAACGTTATAAGGATGCGTTGGCCAGATTGGCCAAAAAGAAACAGGTAGTGGTCAGCACACATGCCTTCAAGGACTCAAGAGGCATGATGGCAAACTACCAGCTGATTCGAATTCCCGGAGTCGAAGCATCGTCCCCAGCGGGTGGAGCTATGAAAGCCAACATTGTTGCTGCGCACCCAGGAGTTTACACACCACCCGGTTTCACACCTAGCTCAGGACTTCCCGAAGAGCAGAAGCACGACGCTCAGCCTGTCTTTTCCAGTCGCAGGAAATTGATACAGGGAATTGAGGTTCTCGACGCTCCGTTCTATGCCACCAAAGCTGCCAATGAAAGACCAGTCACCCCCCCTGAAGGCATCCAAACTCCCAGGAAGCGCAGGAGAAGGATGATTACGAAGGAGCAGCTTACCCACGCTGAGGACGAAGGCCCTGATGGCAAACGCAGGAAAGACATTTTCCGTATTTTCATGGATGGACGGGGAGGGGCAGGTGACGGGCTCTCTGCCTTGCCAGAAGACGGGAAGCCCAGCTTTTCTCCTCGACTGGTTTTCCTAAGTCCCAACACCTACTTGGAACGAGAAGTTCCAGAAGATGTTTACCATGCATCGATGCCTGATCGGCCAGATCCAGAACCGACGTATCCCGCAGCATTGGTGAAAAGTAGCACCATTAACGACCGTAATTTCGCATTTGTTGATGCCGATGTAATCATAGGCAAAAGTGGCACCTGGCCAATGTATGACGACAGTTTCTTTGAGTCGGGCGACCGCAGCCTAACGATTGCTGGTTGGATGCCAGACTCTCGATGGTTCTTGAGGCAGAACTTGCCTCAGAATCTGAGCGAGATGGTCAAGTGGCGTGGTCGGCCCAAATCCACCTTCACTAGCAGCAGTCAGTATTCCGAGTTTGCCGAACAGGTCGACGCATGTTTTGACTGGGAGCTGTCTACCGAGGGGATGAAGCTTCTTCTGACCGAGTCAATTGCTCCCGATCACATATTTATCAATCATGGCATCAGTGACCTGTCGGGCGAATGGGAGAACCCACCACTGGAATGGGATCCTGCAAACCAGCTTAGCCCATCTGCCCTATTTGATACACACATATCAGAACAGGCGTCCACAGCGACCGACCATCTTTGGGGTGGTGAACTTGGTCGGCAAAGAAGGCGGAAGCGGCGACAGAACAAGCTAACAACCGAACCAAAGGAGCTTGTCGTCGGCATTGATTTGAAAATCAGAACGCTTATACCGCTTCCTAGGGATATGGATCTGAGGGACGTATCGAAACGCAACACCGGGCTTGATGAGACGAATGAAACCATATTGATTGCAGCGTTTGTTGTCACGAGGACACTGTTAGGGGGCGCTGATCGAATCATCGAATGGGGTCTAATGATGACCTTGTTCCCTGACATGGCACTCAGTGCTATGCGACGATTCTGGTCTAAGGCTAGGAAGGACCGTGGCACGTTCATCAACCAACTTACGGAGCGATTCCAGGTTCATTTCATCTCCGCCTACGAGAATAACGAGTTTCCACCCATTGATTTCGATAGCTACATTGATTACGATTGGCCTCGTCTAATCAAGTGGACGGCTGGCCTGATCGAGGATTCGCAGGAACTGCCAGCTAACAAGGCTGCCTTAGACCGTGGTTACTCTTTGGGCTCGGCATGGACGGACGTCACAAACTGGCGAGACGACTACTACAACTTCCAAATGTCCGTCTTCAACAGATTCGAGGCGGCAACCTCCCGTCCAGCAACCTCTCTCGTGGACAGGAGAGTCGAGATAGAGTCAAAAACAGACACCGACGATCTTGTCACCGCCATGTCATGGCTACGCTCTCTCTGTTACACTCACAGAGATAGGTATGCGCCCCAGGACATCAGGAAAAAAATGGCAAGCATCGGGGGCGGTAATGAAGACCGCATTCAGTCCTTACTCGAGCAGGCGGTCGAGATACTTCAAGGTCAGGGTGTGATCACGGACAGCAAGCTTAAGGCCCTCGAGGGCCGACCGTACCGCCTTACAGAGACTTTCCTGCCAAGGTTCATGAAGTGGACTCACCAGGTCAAATTCATCGACGCTGCTAGGTTCAAGTCTCAACTTGACGGGAGCTTCAGGCGCGGCGAGAAGATTCGTATTCCGTACGTGTTGAAAGATGGCGAGGTCATGGCCATGATGAACCTGCAGGCAAATGGACGAGTTATCATCACCACGGTGGATGTGCCAAGCATTCCCCTTGGCTTCGACCCAGGCAACTATGAAAGCAGAAAGTACCCCAAGTCATACTACAACTTTAGTCTGGAGATCTCGCCAACCAATACGTACATTTACGACGAGGACCTGGACATCCTTCGACAGGCCAAGAGCGATAAGCCTCCAAGGGAGAACCACAATCGCGCGATACCACTGTGGTCCGATTTCTTCGGAGAAATGAACATAGATCGCTGGTCTCAGGTTCTTGGTGCGGTCGCGTTTGTTATCGCGACACGGGGACCTCTGGATATTCCGTCCGTTTGCGCCGTGCTCAAGCCATACTTGCTGGAGTTCGAGGTGCAACTGGTGTTCGACTGGGGGAGGCGCAACGGTGTTCTAAAGGGAATGGCCCATGGAGGTAGCTGTACAGTTGACGAGTGGTGGTGGCTGCTGATTGGAAGGCAGCGAACCAGTGCTTCGTAGTTATCGGTGCTGTAGGACAAGATTCGAGGATTGGAAGACTGCAGGTCACAGATGTCTGAAATAGCTGGACTCTGTGCAAACGGGTGGTTCGCGCAGCGGCCCTCGTGGAAATGAATCAAAATAAAAAAACGTTGAGTACCAAAACCTTTGATATGAAGCTAGTGAAAATGCTAAAAAACCATGACCAAACGCCAGTAAATAAAACCAACACCGTGCCCGTGCCGTCCGCCAGGCAAGCTTCGGTGGGAAGGGGACCCGCATCCCATAACAGCAAGAGAAGAACAGAAAATAGCATAACCGGCCCCTCATTTACAAATCAAGCAGGGCTTTGAGAACCATAGCCAGTAGAAGAACGACGAGTACAACAATCGCTCGATCAATCCAAAGCGGCACGCCTTCATCGTATGCACGGGCAGCCGGAGGAACTTGCTGCCGCACACTGACATTCGGAGCCGGAGGCAGCGAGACCGTCCTTGTAGGCGCTGGAACCCCATGTCCTGGACGAGCGGAAGGATAAGATGTCGATGGAGGTTGTGGAGCCGGTGCCATATTCACTACTGTATTCGTCTCGGGTGCTGTACGAACGAAACCCTCCGCCAGCTCGGCACTCTCCGTGTCCACCGCTTCAGTCCTCGGTTTTAAAGCCTCTGGTACTGCAGTCGCTGCAGTCGCTGTGTTGGGCGATGCCTGCTCACCTCCTGAGCTCGTCTCAGTCTTGATCATCTCGTCCTTGTAGCCCAACCTCAGTTCTGACGGGATCTCAACTTCGGTCGTGGGTTCGGAAGAGTCGGCGTTGGCTTTGGCGGCATCTTCACAGGCTTGGATGATTTCGAGGTTCGTTTTTCCGCACGTTGGGCACTTGAACGTGTGTGATGCTGTGGCGTGGCGCTTTCTCACGGCGTCGCTTGTCTCGAGACCGCCCAGTTGACCTCTAGGGTCCGTCTCCATAAAACTGCGTAACCTATTGTTCATTAGTCGGGGCTATGCTCGGATGCGGCAGGGATGGTGGCCTACGCTACAAGTGCCGTCCTCACGCCCCAAGCAGGCTGCCATGTCTCCTCGTGGTGACCGCTAATACTCAGGCAGATCTCGCGGTTGGTCTCGAATCGGCCGCTAGGGGTCAGGAAGCGAAAACTTGGCGGGCGGAGGGGGTAGGTGGGCGGCAGCACAATACGGCCATGATAGATGCCTTCGCTGTAGGATGAGTTGGGAGGACCTCGGAAGGTGAAGTGCCATTCAAACAGGTCTGATTCTATCGGGGTGGCTGTGTAATCTGGCGATGGGGAGCTTGAGAGTTCTTGAGCCTCGCGTACTGGGTGAGCCAACAGGTTAGCCAGGCATTTGAGTGAAGGGTGGCCTTTGAAGGAGTTCCCACGTATGCGTCGTATCGTAGGCGACTTGGAGTTGAATTTTGGAGTTGTCATGATGGATGATTGGGTGGTGAAGGATCCTGGCGAATGGCCCGCTTCAAATGTTGAGAGGCCAGTTTTCTGACTGAGTGACGAACAAGAGGATGGTAAGGTTTGCAAAAAGACAATGACGAAACGACAAGTGTGCAATTCGGAAGGGTTTCAAAGTGGTAATTGGCGAGAAAGAAGCAACACAAAACATAAACAAAGCTTCGATTGTATGGTAGAGAGCTAAGTTCACTGGCGATCAAAGGAAGAGTAAGTGACTAGTGTTGAAGGGATGTGTGACGGAAGAGGTGGCTCTAACGAGACGTCGTGATAACCAACTTGGGGGGTTCATCAGGCCTCAAAGATAGGCCTTTACCCACCCCGCTCTGGGGTCGTCAGTGACTTTCTAGCGCCCCGCTCGCCCCGAACTCTGGAATTGGTGGAGAGTACAGGTGTTTCCACTACCAACCTAGTACCTAGGCAGGTAACTTACAGAGGCAGGATACGTGCCTAAGAGAAGGGGGGCCACCATTTAAGCAGTGCTTCGTCCATCTCGGTTTCGGTAAGACTTACCTAAGCATACAAGGCTCAAATCGCTTTCCACCCTGTCGCTCTCGAACGACGCTCCATCAACCTCCTACCGGCACCTATCGTCACGTCTTGAGCTTCTCGACGTATCCTGCCCGCGAAGTCCCGAGCCTCCAGCGGACAAGACGACACTCAAGGTCTGTCAATCAACCAGATATAAATCAATTGAGTTCCCTGAACGGACTGCTAACGGATTCAATTGCAGGATACCCTCTTCTCACCATTTCCGATCGAAGCTTTCTCCTAAAACAGACGCGCCCGGGCAAAACTATCATTGTCACCATGTACCCTGGTCCCAAGCCTCCGACGCCTCACGTTCCTGGCATCTACCGCTTCACAGCGACGGCCTTGGGTGCCGGCATGTGGTTCTTCGTGCGTCCTCTCCTACAACTTTCAACGACGACCCCGAAAGTCCATGACAAACTGACATATTGCTTCATCAACAGTTGATGTACCGCGCGAAGAAGGACGGTTTGTCTTGCTCCATATCCGTCATGCCCTTAACATTCTTAGACATACTGACGAACGATACGCAGGACCCGTGTTGTTGGGCTGGAAGCATCCTTGGGACCACTGATTAGAGGTCTTGAAATGGGAAGGGCTTTGAGCATGTTGATTTGGGGATTGCATAGAACGCGGTAACGGCGAGGAAATCGATCTCTGACACCAGGATTTTCGGTTAGATGCGCTTGAATGGGAGGAGAAATGTTTGCTCTATTATGCGCACAACCTAGATTTACGTTGACCGCAATCCGTTGCTTGTCCTACTATACGTTTGTCTACTCATTTGCTGGGCTTTTCGAACAGGTAGTGCGCCACGCCCCAGGTGTCTCCGCCTTGGTAGGCAAACAGCTCGGAACACGCCAAGTAAAATATCTGCCACCGATTATACCATACGCTGGCGTCCAGTTCCCCATACGTCTCAACCAGGTGTGGCCAAATTTCCTTCTTGTGCGCAAGCATCTTGCTCAGCCAGTCCTGTGGAATATGTGTCAGCTGTTGGAATTCGTGATCCTAACTTCGGATTGCCGAAATGGATCAGAGAATGAGAGACCAACCTCGCAAGTCTTGGAGTAGTGATGTCCATTGACCCACCACTGTTTCTGGATTCTGAGGTTCTCCTGGAAGAAGAGGAGAAGATCAGCCGAAGGCATAGTGCCTCCCGTGAAGAAATGTGTGGTCATCCACCCCTCCTCACTAGGATTTGTAGTGTCAGCAAGTATCGCGGAGGCTTGAGAGTAATCTTAGTGCCACTTACTAATCGTACGGCGTGGTCTTGTGGGCAAATATGTGAACGAACAGCTTGCCGCCGGGCTTCAGTGCCCGCCCGACCTTGGCCATGAGTAGCTCATAGTTCTTCATATGCTCGAACAGCTGTTGTTTCTCATGTCAATAGTGGTTTAGTTGCAGAGGATGAGCACTGAAGGGAATGCATACCTCAATTGAAACGACTCGGTCGAACGACTCTTGGTCAAACTCGTAGTCAACGACATTGCCGGTGATGACGGTAAGATTCTTGAGTCCCTTCTCCTTTGCCTTGGCATCAATGTACTCCTTTTGCGTCTTGGAGTTGGAAAAGGCTATGACCTTGGAGTTGGGAAGAACTTCGGCGAAGTACAGCGCACCTGATCCCCAACCACAGCTGGCCCCATTAAGTCAATTGAGCTGTTCAATATATCTTCTTCCACTTCAATAGCAGCAAGTTGTAGACATAACGCTAGAAATGAGGCAACTAACCCAAGGTCCAGAATACTCATGCCATCCTTCAATTCGGCCTTTTCCACATAGGTCTGCAGCATAGCCACCTCGGCCTGGGCGAGCGTCTCGCCGCCCTTGGGGTACAAACAGCACGAGTACTTCATACGAGGACCCAAACACGCAGCAAGGACCCCAGTGCCGACCTCGTAGTGTTGCTTGTTGGCAGTTGCAGTCTCAATGGCAATAGGCTGGGTGCGGAGCTTCTCGATGAAGGCCATCTTGCGCTCGTAGTCGAGGCTGAGGGAGGTACTCGCGATGGAGTCGAGGCGCTCCTGAAGCTGCCGCCGGATGCCTATTCTGAGGACGGCATGGGGCAAATACCCGCTGTCGAGGATCCAGTCTGGACCATTGCGTTAGAGAAGTCTTATCACAGTCATACGGCAGTGGATTGTCTTATCTGTGACGCTGGCATGGGGAGGGTACGGAAACTCACTCACCTATATTCATATTGCGTCCAAGTTGACCAGAAGCAGCCTGATAGCTTAATAGATGGCAAATTGTACAACGATGATGCTCGGGCCTTGCTCGATGATTGCTGCAATGTTTATTTGACCGCTTCTGTGAATTGGGCCCAGGAATGTTGAATGGTCCTAGGTATGCTTCGAAACAGGAAGGGGTGTCCGAGCACACAGGACACAGGGCAACAACAATGTATTGGATGTGTCACGAAAGGCACCTGGACAGGGTTACTTGTTTCATTGATGGAGGCGTACGGAGGGCAAAACGTAGATCAACGTATATAAGTGCCACTTCTCTCAACCAGCGCAAAGCTAGGTGACTCGGCAGTCGCGGTGAGCCGGGGCAACCGCCTAGGCTAGCTCGGCACCTGGTGTGGGCCTTTGTGGACCATCAATGACACCTCCATTTTCCTTTTACCTCCCCTGCGCTACGCTGCCTTGTATCACGACTCTGGGTAGTGGTTCCTGCTACATCAGTGATAGCTCGCACAGAGATGCACCGATGTTAATTTTCAAGATGTCGATATACACTTAACGATAGCCACAGCAGTACAAGCACATAATTCAATGCAGTTCCGATGCTATGGTCTGATGTATTCTGATAGGAACTCGACCAGGTCGACCGTGGCGAAGGATTCGAACCTTATTTACATCTGCATGTTTTCCAAAATCACCTTATACGCCTTCCTCTGCTTGGGTCTCTTCAAAACCCGCTCCTTGAAGTAACCCACCGCCCAAGCCAGCTTCTGAAAGATGTATTTTTCCGATGCCCACGCCGTTGCCAAGTAGACGCCTCCCAAAAGGATCATGAACATTTTAAAGTACCAGCTCGTCTTAGTAAGCTGCATTAAATGCCGTACCGAGTGCGCAGGCACGAGGATCATGTATAGTGTGATCATCAGTGTTACCGCAATGGTCGCCATGAATGGCCCTGATATTGGTGAGAAAATGGATAATTACGAGAGAGTAGCAATACTAACAGTTCTTCAATGCCGGTTCCCTGAATGGCGGGCCGGCATTGAGTACGACGCCCGCTAGGATATATTCGAAACAAGACACCAAGAACAGGACTGTATTCTCCGAGTTCATGATGTTTGATTTATCATGTTCGATTCGGGGCGGGATATACCTGTTTGTTGTGAGCAAACGTGAGTATGGTTGAATTACCAATATATCGCCTGCTTACCACGGTTGCTCTCGCACCGCCACGTAGACAACTGCCTGGATCAGAATGCAGATGACCATTTGGCCAAGCAGTGGGATAAGCACCTTGCGAGAGACAAGATCTGCCGTGGGCCGTTTTCGCGACAGTACAGGGAATGGTCCAGCCCAGCTCACTGGAAAGATATAAGTCAGTATACCGAGTTCAAAACATCCTCTCGGGCTTGACTTACTAAAGACAGCAATTGGCAGAATCAACAGCAGATCGATAAATAGAAACTGAGTATTGGTCAGGAGTTGTATACTTGCGATGCAACACGGTAACATACCTGGAAGTCGCCAAGATTCGACGCCGTGGCGTAGAGAAAGCTAACAGACGTGAATTGAATCGCCGAGTACAGACTCATATACTTGAAACAGCTAAAGCTTGTCACAAGAGCGGCGCGGCCCTCTCTATGATCGGGATCAGTAGGTGTAACCAGAACGAGCTGTCATCACACTTACCTAATGACCTGAGGCACGCATCTAATATCAAAGACGCGCGAAGTGAATGGGGCTGCGACAGAGGCCTCCGCCTCTGATAGTGAAATGCCAACGTCGGCTGCCTTGAGAGCACCACAGTCGTTCGCACCGTCGCCACAAAACCCACAGCAGTACCCAATACCTTGGAGCTTCTCGACTAGTTCGTGTTTTTCGTCTGGTGACATCCGTGCGAACACGCGACCCCGGACAAGCATCTATTATTGTAAGTTACTGATGCCAGAGTATAATTTCGAAAGGCCAACCAACTCTTTGTAAAACCAACGGGGACGCAAAATCCACGATCCAGCGGAAGACATCGCCACTAACAGCTAGCGAGTAGTTGCGTATGTCGTTGATACTATATGCCAGTGACGCATCGACATCAGCCGGAGGAGGCAGTGGCTACAATGAATGATTAGCTTGAACATCTAAAGTAAAATATTCTCATTTACCATTAATGTCTCTGCATTCAGTTGGAACATGCAATTGTCGATACTCTCCCATTGAAGCCGTGCTTTGGGGTCACTAGCATTGCCTACCAGCTGTTAGAAGAAGATTCAAGGTGAGTGAATGCGCCACTTACCTTCTATGAATCTCGGAATGAAGCAGTGCGCCGTCTTGTTGATCAAGTTGCACTCACGAGCCACACTAATGGCTGTCAATATGTTGTCGCCGGTCACCATGGTTGTGCCAATGTTTGACGCAAGGAGCTCGGCCAGCACCGAAGCCGTAGTTGACTTCAGCTTGTTCTCGAAAATGATGAATCCAGTGAACTCCAAGTTTGCCTCTGCCTCATGCCGCTTCATCTTCTGCGCTTTCACCCAACTGAGTTTGGGGATATGGCGAGTGGCACATCCAATTACTCGGTAACCCTTGTGGGTGTAGTAGGCGAGCTGTTCATCATAATCGATCGGGACTGGGTTGGAAGAGAAACGACGGTTAGCAAGGTTGACTGGCGCGGAAGAGGGCAGCTTCAATGGTGCTGTTTCACGTACAGCTGTCTTCGCGACATATCTCCCGCATGCATTCAGGTGCGCCTTTGACGTATATATCTCCGCTTTGCTGGCCAAATTGTCGGACAATGACACTCGCTCTTCGAAGTTGAGACACGAACTCGAAGGACCTCAAAACCCCGAGTTCGAATGGAGCCTGTTCATCTGTGTTAGAGTGGGTTTTCCTGGAGGAGAGTCCTTGACCCACCGATTGGTCCCGTTGCGCAGTGTTTTGGCGCAATATATTGCTGTGCTCGGGAGGCGGTCTAGCGACCGACGGCGAAAGACTGCCTTGGTCTTGGTCATCTATCTCATTGGGGCTCTGTTTCCCTTCCTCGAAAGACCATTGCGTGAACTCGAACATTTTCAAATCAAGCGGGTCTCCCATTAGTTCATCATCAACAGATCGGAGTGAGTGGCATGTTGCCATGGTAAACAATGCAGCCCTGAGCCTCGCTGCCTGGGGTGGATCTCCAGCCTGGTCAAGCATTAAAGACAACGGGTCTGTAAGCACATCTGTGAACTTGCCCGTGGCCGGTGAGGCAACTCGGACGCCGAGAATATCCAGTCCGTCTTCTGTAAGGGTGCCCGTCTTGTCAAAGCACATAATGTCAAGCTTGCCGCCCACGTTGACGCGTTGAGGGCTAATGCAGAATATTTGCTTCTTCTTAAGCCGGCTTAGCGCAAAGTTGGTACCGATTGTGAGTGTGGCTGGGAGCGCAGGAGGCACCACGATGGTAATGAGATCCAGAGCGCGCACGATGATGAGGTGCCAGGCTAAGTGTAGGCGCAAGAAGTTGACGAATGACGCGATGAAACCGAACATAGCTACCACAGCCATAACGCTGATGTACCGGAATGAATCGCGGTAGAACTTGAAGCCGGAGGGTTTGGGGAAAAGCATGGATCGCACAAGAGAGCCCTTCGTTGTACCGAATCCCGTCCTAACCACAAGAGCGAGGGCGACGGCGTCCCCATCGCGATCCTCTTGGGGACGTCGAGCCCGAATGATTTTGGTGCCACAGAAAAGGAAATGCTTGGCGATCTCGGGAGATACTGTAGGAGCAGCCAGGTCGAGAGTGTACATAGTCTCATCAGTGGCTGGGGACTTCGAGACGGGTACCGATTCGCCTGAGGCGGGTGTGAGCACATCCTGAATGTTAATTGAGGATGCTCTGTGAGTGCCTACCTGTAAGCATGCTCTCATTGACGATACAATCGCCGCTGAGGAGTATGCCATCACTTGGAAATTGGGTCAGATTCGGGTCGCTAACTTCGTATACATCGCCAGGCACAAGCTCGCTCGAAGGCACATATCGCCCTTCTGTTGTCAGTGATACTCTATATAATAATGATTGGCTTGTTGCTCACAGAATCCATTTCGAAGGACTCGGACGTCGCACTCAAAGCGAGAAATTTCGCGAAGTCGTTTCATCGTCTGGACGTGTCAGCATCCAGCCATAGTTGCGAAACCACAGTTCTAGCTCACCGCCCTAGTTTCAATAAGGGTTGTCGCTATACTACCAAACGACATCAAAAAGATGGCAACGGCGTAGTAGTAATATTCGTCGAGAGACCAGAGGATGAGGCTAGCAATCTGGAAGACGTAGAAGGGATGAAACACCTAAAGACATCAGCAACTATGGCCTCGACTTAACGTGATGGATGATAGCCGACCTCGTCCACAAGCAGTTGTGGTATCGACTTTTGCTCAATATCAATGAGGTTGTTGCCAAAGACGACTTCCCGGAGGCCCTTCTCGTCACTGTCGATACCGGCGCGGACGGCGCGGGAATCGGTCCAGTTCGGGTCTACCCATCCATTGAACATAACAAACTTGTCCTTCTGTTGATTGAAGTACAGCCGGACGTAGCGATAATTCAGCATGCGCAGTTCCGTGATGATAGGGTCGTATTCATCGTCCATCACGTAGCTTTTCTCTCCGGAGCCAAAGATGGTGGACATGGGCCTTCCGTATAGTTTCTTGTCCACGTTCATGACGGCAAACTCCCCCCATTGATTCTGCGCAAGTCAGTGATCAGTCTAGCTGGCTGGGCATAGTATCTTACCTCCACCACAACCCAGTCACATTCGGCTAATGGGGACGGTTTGCCCAAGAGCCTCACCTGCCAGCGAGGAAGCCATCGCAATAGCAGCCAGGCAAGACCAAGCGTGCAAAAACATAGCGCTGCATACGCAACGAAGCCTCGTCGACTAGTCCGGAAGCCAGCAATAGCAATAGTCAGATCCTCGTTCAGCATGTATATCTTCTGACTCAAACGGTCTCCGCCCATGCTCTTGTTAGTGGTCGCGCTGTCGTGGCGCAACAGACGGGCATGGACAGAAGATCTCGAGTGCGTCGAAGATCGCCTATGTTGAATCATGTAGTCATTGACCACGTCTCCATTTTCGATATCAATGTCGCTTTCATCCTCGTCACCAAAGGCAGAGTCCCCAACGTCGGATATGCTTTGGCGTTCTTCCTCATCATACGAGGTGGGAGAGGGCTCAGGCTCGTCTTGGTAGTATGTAAAACTCGTCGTGGAGTCTGCACGAGGCCGGCGATGGGAGAAGGAAGAAACACTAGTGGGAAGGCTTTCGGCGATAGGACCGGAGAACAGCTATAAACACCCGGGGTCAGACATGATGGATGACTAGTGGTGGTGGTGGTGGTGCGTGTTGCGGGAAATCTAACCTCATCATGGGCCATTTCCACCTCTTCGAAGATACTTGTGCTACTTTGGTTCGAGTTGAGCCTATATAGCGGAGCGTGGCCATTTCTCGATGTCGACGGAGCACGATGGTGCCCGTTCTCTCTCGGGGCCGACATGTTGGCGATCTCAGTGCGACGTACTCGCTGCAGCGGGATTAAGGTGTCCAGCTCGAGCGAATATACCGAGAAGAGTGTATCGAACTGCCGGGGGAAGGGTGCAACCAAGGAACGACGGTGGTGTATGCGAGCTGAGCAGGACGCATGTCCGCGAAACAAACGTACGATGTTGACGGCAAGGCTGGATGCTGCTGATAGCGAGGAAGGTTCAAGAACTGCTGCCTACGATGCGGTTGCGTTGAAGGCTTATGGGTAGGTCTTGATTGAACCGTGGTTGACCATAAAAGTTTATGTAGTTTGTTCTCCGGCTTCAGCTCACAACCGAGCAAAGAAAACCAAGTAGCGTCGCCGCCCCGTTGAATAACGCGAATGGGAGGTTAGCGCATCCCAAGTGCGTCGCGTTTGGTGCGATTAGAAGATGAGGTCAGGTACGGGACCTTACGTGGACAGGCCCGGTGAGCTACTTAGCTACAAGGAAACCAGGGACTGTGAGGCTGACATAGCCGCACCTGGGAGCGCATTGAAGCAAGTGCTTTTAGAGGAGACGAGACGATTGATTGGTTGTTAAGTATGTATATCTTATCGATTAGTATGCGCGTTATCAGCCTGTGGCAGTACCCCTCTCTCACTCCACATTTAGTCTTGGGAAGGAACACATTTGCTCATCAAAAATACATCAATAAATGTCGAAAGACTTACTAGATATTAATTATATAAGCAAAATAGGTCTAACTTGGGCCAAGCCCGTAAATGATGGTTACTACGTACACGGTTGCAGTGGGCGAAGGCAAAAAGAACGAAAGACATTGTCTGGTTAGGTAGTGGGGGGGATTCTGTCCCCGCTGCAATGCAATGCGCTGCTGTTGCTGCAGCAAGGCCCCTGGAGTGTGTATCTGCCTCTGCCTTCTGCCTCCTCCACTTGAGTTCCTGGACGCGGGTGTGCCGTGGCATTGAATGGACGGTGAACTCATTCGTCTCTCGCTTGACCGACTTTGCCTGACCCAAACACCCATGGATTGAGATCATGGCTCATCTCGGCATTTCACGGAGTCTTATTTATTTTGACACTGTAGAAGAAGTTAAAGACCGGTCTCAGGGGTTCAACTTCACAAGCACTTCTAAGGTAGGTATTGCGTGTAGGTACTATTATTCGTCGGTTTTCTGGGGCACCTGCCTCCCCTTGCGGGGGGACCGACAGGCAACCTGTACGACGTAGGGATGATGGATGACTGCGGTGTCGAAGGTCGGGGTTATGGAACACCGCCGTGGAAGATACAGGTAGAAGGTGCTAGCCCGCCTGGCCTAGTCCTCTTTACTTCGTAGTGAAGGACCTATATACTTACCATGGCACCCCCTACACCGTTGCCGTAACGGAATCTATTGGCAGTCCGCTACCCGCTGTGCCCGCCTAATCAGGACCAAAAGCAGGCGCCTAGGCAGGTAAGGGTAAGAAACACAGTTGCAATACCCGCCCCAACCAAGTAGGAGAAGCGCCTCTCTCTCTCTCTCTTTTTTTTTCCAACACCGCATATTACCTCCCCCACCAGAATAAAGTCGGGTGCACAATCTACAACTACTCCCACACTGGGACCCCCGTCCTCTGCCCTGTCAATTCCATCAACCTCAACCCCCTCCCCCCAATTTCAGCCTGGGAATTTTTTCATCCCCCGCCTTTCACAACCTCGCCCTACTCCTATCAACAACCAGAAAGACGAGTAGAACGCACATCATGGCTGAACCTATTCGCAACAAGCGCCTTGATCCGGCCACTGCGCCGTAAGTAACAAAACCTGACGCACTGTTTGGCGGTGGCGAGGGGTCGCCTTCTTGCGCATCGCTTCCCGCACCCGCCTCGGCAACCCGTCTTCCCCGGAATTGACCGCGATGATGGCTAACACTGATGTCTCTACCTCAAGCACGCCGCAGAATACCCCTCTTCAGAATGCGCCCATCTCTTCGCATGCCCAGCAGCCTGGCGTTGCCAGCATCAAGGAGGGTATGTTCCCAACAGCCCCTCTCTCTTAACTTCGCTCCCTCCAGTCTTGCTATGCCCCGCTATCGACCTGTTACTGACGGTTTGCCTCGATCTCAGAGGACTTTGACCGTGCCGCTGCCGCCTCCATCTTCGCCCAGAACCCCAAGCTCGTCCAGATGATTCAGGGAAGACTTGGATCCCTCGTCGGCCGATCCTCCGGTTACATCGAGTCGCTGCCACCTCAGGTGCGCCGTCGCGTTGCCGGCCTGAAGGGCATTCAGAAGGAGCACTCCAAGCTCGAGGCCGAGTTTCAAGAGGAGGTTCTTCAGCTCGAGAAGAAGTATTTTGCAAAGTTCACTCCGCTCTACGAGAAGCGTGCCAAGATCGTTAACGGAGGCTCTGAGCCATCCGAGGAGGAGATCAAGGCCGGTGAGGATGACGATGAGGAGGACGATGCGACCGATGATGCCGAGAAAACTGACAAGGCCGACAAGTCTGCCGAGTCATCTGAGTCCGTCTCTGGTATTCCCGAGTTCTGGTTGTCTGCCATGAAGAACCAGATCTCCCTTGCCGAGATGATTACCGACCGTGACGAGGCCGCTCTCAAGCACCTTGTCGACATTCGGATGGAATACCTCGATAAGCCTGGTTTCCGCCTCATCTTCGAATTCGCCGAAAACGAGTTCTTCACGAACAAAATCATTACCAAAACCTACTTTTACCAGAACGAGAGCGGTTACGGTGGCGACTTCATTTACGACCACGCTGAGGGTGACAAGATCGAGTGGAAGGAGGGCAAGGACTTGACAGTCAGAGTCGAGAGCAAGAAGCAGAGAAACAAGAGTAAGTTTTGCACGAGTTGCAACCCGACGATGGAATGGTCGCTTACCCCGGATGTAGACACTAAACAGACCCGTATTGTCAAGAAGACGGTACCCACCGAATCTTTCTTCAACTTCTTCTCCCCTCCCCAGGCCCCTGCCGATGAGGACGATGATGCTGCCTCTGACATCGAGGAGCGTCTGGAGCTCGACTACCAATTGGGCGAGGATATCAAGGAAAAGCTCATCCCCCGTGCGATCGACTGGTTCACTGGTGAAGCGTTGGCATTTGAAGAGCTAGATGATGATGATTTGGAGGGTGACTACGATGATGAGGACGATGAGGACGAGGATGACCTTAGCGAGGGCGGTGATGACGATGAGGAGTCTGAGGACGACGTGAGTCATGCCGCACACCATTAGCTCAAGGCAGTACATTGCGGGCACATCGCAACACAGATGCTAACCACTGACACAGGACGACACCGGCAAACCCAAGCAGGAGGCAGCCGAGTGCAAGCAGAGCTGAGCGACGCAAGCATTTGTCACTTTATTGCTAGGTCCCTCGCGTTCGTGACAGTCTGGATTGAGGAAAACTTGGTGGTCGGGCAGTAGCTCTCGCGCGCTAACAGAGGCGCAGTAGTAACTACGTTATGCTTCGCGCCAGGTTAGCATCTCACGTTCAAGGATTGGGCCAAGCAGAGCAGCGTCCGACAGGCGAGCTCCTGCTTGATAGATGGTAATTGACATTTCGGTCCGAGACTGTTTTTTGACGACACGACTCTTTACGTCTTGGTCATGAATGATGTTGTACGTTGCTGCTAAAAGAGGATTCGTAGACAGGGTGTTTTGAGTTTATTTTTCTCTCTCTTTTTGTTTTGTAAAACGGGTATTGGAGGACCAACAACGCAGGTAGTAGACAGAGAATAGGTCAAGCCAGCATTCGTTTCCTCTTGTATTACATGTTGAGGTTCCCGGAAGACAATAACGCAACCTGACGGAAGAGCAATACCCAGGCCAACCTAATACCTGCAGCCATGCTCGTATAAGGGACGGATAGTGTCAAAAAAAGACCATGATGCGCTCTACGTAACGGCAAATTACACGATGCGGGTGAAGCCATAGAGCAATAGTTTCAAGGCTCTCGGCGGGTGTGACCAAAATGGTAGCTCCGTGTACATCAGGTTACCGCGTCGGGGGTCGGCGGCCGGAGGCAGACGTCGCGGCACAGGTGAACCTGGGGCGTGGTATTGTAGGTAGGAACGGCTTTCAAATTAGTCACAGTCACGGGGTTGCAACATGGGTCAAGCTGCTGGATAGTTGCTTGCGTGCTGGTGCTACGGCCCAACAACTCTGGGGCCTGTTTTGAAGGAGAATGGGGGTGGTACTTTTTTCATGTACGCTTACGTCCGCGTTGTATTGGCTTGGATATTGTTTGCGGCGGTAGAGGGGTCCGTAACCGGTGCTCTAGGTACGTCGACAAGGTAAACTAGAGCCGCAGGGGATCCATTACATCAGGCCGCAAATACGTCGGTCGAATCGTCAAGGACGCCACGACCCATGACATGTGGCATTTGGACAGTCGGTCCGGTCTTGCCTCCTCATGTGCCTCCGCGCCGGCGCTGGGGAAAAGTTTTTCTCTGTTGCCCCCCAGCCCATGTCGAACCGAGTGACTCAAGCCGCTCCGAACAGTAGGGCCAGACACGCCGAGGCATATACACGTAGGTAGTTTGGGTGGTGTGAGTCTCTCCAGAGCCTGGGACCAAGTGCCGGAACCTTGAGGGATTACGCCGTCTTCGGACTTGCTCCGCTACCTGAGTCGTATTGTTGACACTGTATGAGCAATGGCATATACTGCATCTGGCTAATGATTCGTTATGTTGTTCGTACCCCCCTGCTCAGTGTTAACACAGTGCGCGACTCTGGAGCGGTAGAGTCCTGGACCACTACGTAACCCACAACTTCGGGGTCTGTCTCGCTGGGTCCTTCCTTTCTTGCCCCTCCATTGCCTAAGAAGCTGCGCCGCTGGCGGCGCACGTCAAAGACCTCGAGAGGGAAACAGTGAAGTATTTTTTAGGTGACGAGGCCTGGGAAAGATACCTAGTCCGGAATTTGGCACTTATATTTTTCATTGGCCACATCCCTCCCTCCGACATCCCGCCTCATTTTTGACTGTGCCTTTTCATAACTCTTTCCAGCACAAATATCTGCGAACTCACCTTAACTCTGTCTACTCCTCGTTGGCAATCCTCGTTCATCATCTCTGAAACTATTCCCAAAACTCCCCTCACTGTCAGGCGTGTTTTCTTATCGTCATTGTGTACTTATTCTCTTAGCCTCTCGTCACAAAAAAAAAAAAATCGCACTGCCCCTCCACCTGCCTTACAGTCATATAAACGAACCAGGAACTTTATAGGCACCACGCACCATGGCATCAGCACGGGATATCGCCGGCGCCTTCGCTCAAAGCAAGCCACTCGAGGTTTCTGCCAGCTTGGGTTTGTCGACTTCCCCCACGGCCAATTTTCAGTCTCCCCCTTCTAGCTTTGCAGGCGCTGCTTTGGCCCGTAGACCGGCCCCGAAGCTTCTGAAGCCCTTCGACACTCAAGACATCAAGATTCTGCTTCTCGAGAATGTGAACCAGACAGGCAAGGACATCCTCGCCGAACAGGGCTACCAGGTCGAGGCTCTCAAGACCTCTCTGCCCGAGGACCAGCTCATTGAGAAGATTCGGTAGGCGTCTTTCCTTGGACCGCGGCTCAACGACCATAACTTCGCCAAGATCCTTGCTCATACTATGTGATACATCAGGGACGTGCATGTCATCGGCATTCGCTCCAAGACCAAGTTGACCGAAAAGGTCTTGCGTGAGGCCAAGAACTTGCTAGTAATTGGCTGTTTTTGCATTGGCACTAACCAGGTCGACCTCGAGTACGCTGCCGCCCACGGCATTGCTGTCTTCAACTCTCCTTTTGCGAACTCGCGTAGTGTTGCTGAGCTTGTCATTGCTGAAATCATCACTCTGGCCCGTCAGCTTGGTGACCGCTCCAACGAGATGCACCGTGGCACTTGGAACAAGGTCAGTGCCAAGTGCTGGGAAATCCGTGGAAAGACACTCGGTAAGTTATCCTGGCCTCGCCAGAACAACCCGTGCGATGCGCCGATAGCATACTAATGTGCAACCAGGGATTGTCGGTTACGGTCACATTGGCTCGCAATTGTCCGTTTTGGCCGAGGCCATGGGCATGAACGTTGTGTACTACGATGTCGTGAACCTCATGGCTCTAGGTACCTCGAGACAAGTGCCCACCTTGGACAACTTGTTGGAGGAGGCCGACTTTGTCACCTTGCACGTACCGGAGCTTCCGGAGACCAAGAATATGATCTCGACTGCCCAGCTAGAGAAGATGAAGACAGGCGCTTACCTGATCAATGCCAGCCGTGGTAGCGTCGTCGACATCCAGGCCCTCATCAATGCCATGCGCTCTGGCAAGATTGCCGGCGCCGCTCTTGACGTCTACCCCAACGAGCCAGCAGCCAATGGCGACTACTTCAACAGTTCGCTCAACTCCTGGGGTGAGGACCTGCGTAGCCTGAACAACATCATCCTGACGCCACACATTGGCGGTTCCACTGAGGAGGCTCAGCGAGCCATCGGCGTTGAAGGTGAGTCCATGTCAGTGCGGACTTGGGATTCGCAATGATGCTAACTTGGATTAGTTGCCGAAGCTTTGGTGCGCTACATCAACCAAGGTGTTACACTCAACAGTGTAAACCTGCCCGAGGTCAACCTGAGATCATTGACCCTCGATGAGCCCGATCACGCTCGTGTAAGTGTTGGGTGTCGCAAGCCTATGCCGACGTGGCTGATCGAGTAAATAGGTCATCTACATTCACAGAAACGTCCCTGGTGTATTGCGCAGAGGTAAGATGATAGCGACAGCTTAACCCGTGAAGTGCACAGGCATATGCTGACTGACAACAGTCAACGAGATTTTGGGTAACCACAATGTCGACAAGCAGATTTCCGACAGCAAGGGCGATGTTAGTCTCGATATCACACTTGGTTCAACGCAGGATCATATTACTGACACAGACACACAGATTGCGTACCTGATGGCCGATGTCAGCAGTGTCAAGGCGGAGGATATCAAAGAGATTTCCGATGGGTTGGATTCTCTTGGCTGTGAGTGCAAAGCTCGGCATCGTGATGACAACAGATGTTTACTGATAAAATGTGACAGCCCGTATCTTGACCCGTGTTTTGTACTAGAGAGGGATTTGGTCATGGCATTGGGTGGGCGTTTGAGTTGGACAATTTTGTTCATGATTAGCGGCTGACGAGACTCTGCAATTCGAGGCAGCATTTCAACATGTCGGCAGGCTCCGTCCGGACGCTTTGAATATTGGAGTATCGGGATTCATATCAACTTCAAGGGGCAAAAGTAGGTCAATCAACGAACTAGTACAAAGGCGGCCAGTAGACAAGAAAAGGGGGGTGAGAGGACACAAAAGAATGATGATAAAAAGAAGAAGAAGAAGAAAGTGAGGCAATGACAGATGATGAAGAATTATCAAACGGAGCCGTAATCCTGCGACAGAGTTGGACGCGCTGACAAGTGACGCGTTTTTGAGCCCTGGTTCAGACTGACTGATACTGGCCATGACTAAGCTGGGTAAAGGGTCTCAGGATGGGGGCTGGTGGGGTGTGGGGGTGTGGGGACATAGAACTCCAAGGCGGTGAAGGAATGAGAGGATGCATGGTGAACCTATTAAAAAGCATGCATTGGCCAGCGCAAGTTACGAGGAGGCTAGACCGGAAATTGTTCATGGTAATGCAGCGGATCTGAGCCCGGCATGAGAACTCCCCTTTCTTCAATGTCTGACGCGGGTGCGTATGAGAGAACCGCTTCTTATCAGTCAGTGTCAAAGTGAGACACACGTATTGGATGCTAAGAGAAGTGCGTGGCTGATGTTGTTCATAAGCCATGGGCCAGTCAGCCTACGGCCACATGATAGAAATGTAAAAGGAAATATGGAGATTTGCTAGTAGAGAAGTCGTCCTGGTGCCAAACAGGCAAGGAGTGGCGTGACGGGGAACGCTGGAGACAGCGGAGAGCACCCTGGGTGTCGAGGGGCGGCCAGAAGACCACTATGTAATAGGAGTGGATTGGCCCTTGGCTGGCTGAATGAACAAGCATTGATGTGATGATAATTCAGACTAAAGCGCCAGAAGGGTGGGTAGTAGGAGGGCACTGTACATTCCAAAGATGCTCACGACCAGAATAAGGGGAATCCCGGGCAACAGTGCCGCACAGCATGTTTCCAGATGCCCGCCCATACCGGTCTGAGAAAAGAAACGACCCCATAGGGCATGCCTGTCTGTTATTGACGTTTAAGGATCTATAGCGTCCAGGAGGATGGAGTCTGTGCTTACCTCTATCTGGTTCGGCCCCTTGGGGCAATGCATGAAGGCTCGATGGTCCTTCCCCTTACCTTAGTTGTTCTAGGGCGAAGCAGGAACCCTGACGCTGGCAAAGACAACGACGCCAACGCCACAGGTCAAGAAAAACTTGAGAGAGCCGGTTGTTTTGCTGCTCTCATTTGCACCCCTTCTTTTTCTTTTGTGCGGGTGTTGTTGTTTTTGGCAAGCCAAAGTGGATGGGGCCAACCAGGCAGCCTTTGCGAATCATACGACGCTTCAACATAATACACTAACGCTGTTCGTAAATAAACCCAAATGGCGTGCGTGAAGTTGAGCCGGTGCTGGACTTGGATTGACGGTATTTTCGTTTTTATTGCTGGGTACATTGTAATAAAAACCTTCGTTGTACTTCCTTGAATCAAGTGTTGATACGGGCCAACTTTTATTATACAGGTAATTCTATCTAGGCGGTAAAGGGGACTTGTCGTGCCCACTTACTCTGCCAATCAGAATTGAGCACCTTCGATATTCTTCTTCCAATATCTTGACATGGTCGCGGGCTGTACCAGTTCGCAACTTGGCAAGCCCGGGCACCAAAGGCACTCTTGAGGTTAGCTGTTAGCAATCAAGCTCGCTATCTCTCGAAGTTTCACTTTCAATTGTCGTCGATGACATATGAAGCTCGAGATGGTTTGAGGCAAGCGCCAGCCAGCCAGCGGTCTGGTTCGGTCGGTTCCTTTCAACTCTCACCCGACCGATGGTCCAAGAAATGTTGTGGCTATATGGCTACTGGGCCATTCCCTTCTCATCAATCCACCGTGGTGTCAAAGGAGGCAGCGGGGGGTGTTCATTGATTACTTGTAGATTAGCTATCGCAGTTCTACACTGCGATCCTTGGGTTGCTTCCTCTCGTTTCTCATATCTGAACGGGATATACCTAGATAAGTACATGGGTAGTTTTCTTTGGCTTGAACTGCAGTGTCCTTTACATGGTTGTCGCACTGTATGTGGGGCTTAGCTGCCTGTCCCCCTTTCTGACCACTTTAGTGTGTATGTATCGGTAGGCAATGTGCCTCAGGATTCGGGCATGAGACCGCTAAAAAAGGGGTCAGCACCAACACCTTAGTTATGTAATACAGGGCATCCACCTTCTTGCTGGCTACTTGGCTGAGTACCTATCTTTACCTGATACAAGAAGACTTTGAAGGGCTGCTGGGGCATGTGAGAGTCATTGTACCTGTCTGTGTCTGTATCGGCACCACCAAAGTCGGACTGTTGTAAGGTACAGGCCACCACAATGAAGTCAAAGAAGCCGAAGGCTGGGTTAAGCACCTTAGCTTCCCCTGGCCTGCCCCCTTGACGTTGTAGTCAGTCTAGTGTATTTTCCTATGATGTGATGTATCTTAAGGAAGGGGGAATAGGGGACCACTCAGTGCCCAGCCCACTCCGTTCTGTGCCTGTCAGTCAAAGCACGCAGCAAAGCAGCAACAAGAGCAACAGGTGGAGGAGGGATTTGGTACAAAGCAGGGAACACCTCGCCCCTCCCTTCTCCCAAGGTGGCCTGCAGCAGTGTGTGGCATTAGGTACCTCATCAGGTGAAGTAGCAGCCAGAGGCATGTCAAGACGGTACTGGACACGCATACTGCAACACGCTGCACTCAACAGTGACAGGAACAGCACCAACACCAGCACCAACACTGGCGCCCCCAAAAGCATCAGTGCGCTCGTCCCTCCCCTGGTGTTTTTCCTTGGAGCCCCTGTCGGTTGGAACCTCAAAAAGTTGTCCCGATCTCTTCCACTTCCACCACGTCGCCTGGCCCATCTTCCCTCTCCTCCCCTTCCTCTCCCACACCTCTGTCATTAATCTATCCCCGTCTACTTACGGCTTTTGCATTTTGTGCAATCTACGGTTTCCAGCTGGCCAACCCCAACTTTGGACATATACCCGCTAGTCGTAGTCGAGCACTGAGCACCGAGCATCGCGGTCTCCTGTCCCATCTCTCAATCCATCTCCATCAAGATCAGACCGGACCGCACTGCACTCAGGCTGGCCATCCTTCCTCTCGAAAGGCAAACAGCCATTTCTACCACTTCGGACTCGCCTCGGTACCTCTACCACCCGTCTTCTCCTTCTTCGTTCTCTCCAACGAGACCGACGCCGGGAAACTCGCAGGCAAACCCGATCACTGGCAGCCATCGCCTCCAATCTCTCTTGGTGCTCCTGTATTCTCGCACGCCCATGAATCTCACCGGTTGCCCCGAGCTCCTACCCCTAGACCTGCCGAATCCCATCCGCTCCCTTTTCGGGACATACTAGTTCTGACGCTGCTCCAAAGCAACTACCTCCGATTTCGACTCGATCGACTATACTCCATACTTGTTCAGAATGTCTGAGAACTACGATGTCGGAACGAGGGCGTGGCAGCCCGACGCAACGGAGGGCTGGGTTGCATCCGAGGTCATCAACAAGACCGAAGATGGTTCCAAGGTTAAGCTGGTCTTCAAGCTTGACAATGGTGAGGTACGATACGTCTATTTGTCGGGCTGGTGCCCTGTCGATTTCCGTGCGCCCCTATACTGACAGCCGTTGTAGGAAAAAACCATTGAGGTCACTGCGGAAGCTCTCCAGAAAGGCGATTCCTCCCTGCCTCCTCTGATGAACCCAACCATGCTCGAGGCCAGTGACGACCTGACGAACTTGTCCCATCTCAACGAGCCTGCTGGTACGACCTACACATTTTACAATCCATACATCATCGGCTATCCTTACTGACTCTGCTACCTATCGCAGTCCTGCAAGCCATTCGTCTTCGATACGCACAGAAGGAAATCTACACATACAGCGGTATCGTTTTGATCGCGGCGAACCCCTTCGCCAGAGTAGACTCCCTCTATGTTCCCGGAATGGTGCAGGTGTATGCCGGCAAACAGAGAGCAACACAAGCACCTCACTTATTCGCTATTGCAGAAGAAGCTTTCATGTGAGCCAGCCTCTCCTCACCATTGCTAGGCCCCTTGGGGTACGTCTCGGCCGTCCGCTAACTTGCTGCAGTGATATGGTGCGCAGTGGGAAGAACCAGACCGTTGTCGTGTCAGGAGAGTCAGGTGCTGGGAAGACAGTCAGCGCCAAGTACATCATGCGTTACTTCGCGACGAGAGAATCTCCTGACAATCCGGGAACTCGGTCCAAGAAGGGTGCCGAAGCCATGAGCGAAACGGAAGAGCAAATCTTGGCCACGAACCCTATCATGGAAGCTTTCGGAAACGCGAAAACGACGCGCAACGACAACTCGTCACGATTTGGCAAGTATATCGAGATCATGTTCGATGATAAAACCAACATCATCGGCGCCAAGATCAGAACCTACCTCCTCGAGCGATCCAGACTGGTTTTCCAGCCCCTGAAGGAGCGCAACTACCACATCTTCTACCAACTCGTTGCTGGTGCTTCGGACAAAGAGCGCCAGGACCTTCATCTTCTTCCTATCGAGGAGTTTGAGTACCTCAACCAGGGCAATTGCCCTACGATAGACGGCGTCGATGACAAGGCCGAATTTGAGGCGACAAAGGCTTCTTTGCGGACAATTGGTGTCAATGACGATTTTCAGGCGGAAATTTTCAAGCTTCTTTCTGGTCTGTTGCACCTGGGAAACATCAAGATCGGAGCATCGCGCAACGACAGTGTCCTCGCGCCTACTGAGCCTTCTCTGGAACTGGCTTCCTCAATTCTAGGTGTCAACGGACCCGAGTTTGCTAAGTGGATTGTCAAGAAGCAGTTGGTTACGCGAGGCGAGAAGATCACATCCAACTTGACGCAGGCCCAGGCCATCGTCGTCCGTGATTCCGTGGCCAAGTTCATCTACTCGAGCCTGTTCGACTGGCTGGTGGAGATTATCAACCGTAGCTTGGCGACTGAGGAGGTTCTGAACCGCGTTACCTCCTTCATCGGTGTACTCGATATTTACGGCTTCGAGCACTTTGCCAAGAACTCTTTCGAGCAATTCTGCATCAACTACGCCAACGAGAAGCTTCAGCAAGAGTTCAACCAGCACGTCTTCAAGCTGGAACAGGAAGAATATCTAAGGGAGGAGATCGACTGGACCTTTATCGAGTTCTCGGATAACCAGCCGGCCATCGATCTTATCGAGGGCAAGCTCGGTATCCTGTCTTTGCTAGATGAAGAGTCCCGTCTCCCTATGGGCTCTGACGAGCAGTTCGTCACAAAGCTCCATCACAACTATGGCAGCGACAAGCACAAATTCTACAAGAAGCCAAGGTTTGGCAAGTCTGCCTTCACCGTGTGCCATTACGCTGTCGACGTCACGTACGAATCCGAGGGCTTCATCGAGAAGAACCGCGACACTGTGCCCGACGAGCACATGGCAGTTCTTCGCGCCTCCACCAACAAGTTCCTTCGCGATGTGCTTGACGCCGCTTCAGCTGTGCGAGAGAAGGATGTGGCCTCTGCGACGTCCAGCTCTGTGAAGCCTGCCGCTGGTAGGAAGATTGGCGTGGCTGTCAACAGAAAGCCAACACTGGGAGGCATTTTCCGGTCATCATTGATCGAGCTTATGAACACCATCAACAACACGGATGTCCACTACATCCGATGCATCAAACCCAATGAAGCTAAGGAGGCATGGAAATTTGAGGGCCCCATGGTCCTCAGTCAGTTGCGAGCTTGCGGTGTACTCGAGACCGTGCGCATAAGTTGCGCGGGCTACCCTACTCGATGGACATACGAGGAGTTTGCCCTCCGCTACTACATGCTCATCAACTCGGACTTGTGGACGTCAGAGATTCGGGACATGGCGAATGCCATCCTTACTAAGGCCCTTGGCGCCAGCTCCGGCAAGGGCTCAGACAAGTACCAGCTCGGTCTCACCAAGATTTTCTTCCGTGCTGGCATGCTTGCTTTCCTCGAGAACCTGCGCACCAACCGGCTCAATGACTGCGCCATTCTCATCCAGAAGAACCTGAGGGCCAAGTTTTATCGCCGTCGCTATCTTGAGGCTCGCAATGCCATTGTGACTTTTCAGTCCGCAGTCAGAGCCTACAACGCCCGAAAACAGGTCCAGGAGCTCCGCACGGTCAAGGCCGCAACAACAATACAGCGGGTTTGGCGTGGCCAAAGACAGAGAAAGGAGTACTTACGCGTCAGGAACAATGTCGTCCTGGCGCAAGCGGCGGCCAAAGGTTACCTTCGACGAAAAGAAATCATGGAGACCCGCGTAGGCAATGCTGCTATCCTCATCCAACGCGTCTGGCGATCGCGGCGACAAGTCCTGGCTTGGAGGCAATACAGGAAGAAGGTCACCCTCATTCAGAGCCTGTGGCGTGGCAAACTTGCTCGTCGTGATTACAAGAAGACGCGCGAGGAGGCCCGCGATCTGAAGCAGATATCGTACAAGCTGGAAAACAAGGTCGTCGAGTTGACACAGTCTCTGGGTACGATGAAGGCGCAAAACAAGAACTTGTCATCTCAGGTCGAGAACTACGAGGGTCAGATCAAGGCCTGGAAGAACCGCCACAACGCTCTTGAGGCCCGGACGAAGGAGCTTCAGACCGAGGCCAACCAGGGCAGCATCGCTGTTGCCCGGCTGCAGGCAATGGAAGATGAGATGAAGAAGCTGCAACAGAGCTTTGAAGAGTCGACTTCCAACATCAAGAGGATGCAGGAAGAGGAGAGGGAACTGAGGGAGTCACTGCGCTCCACGAGCACCGAGCTCGAGACGGTCCGCCAGCAGAGCGCCCAGATCGAAAGCGAGAAGCTTTCGCTGCGTCAGCAGCTCGCAGAACTGCAGGATCAGCTGGAATTGGCGAGACGCCTTGCGCCGACCAACGGCGAGCTTACAAACGGTGCCTCCCAGCCCCAAACGTCGGCCGCACCTGGTCTCATCAACCTTGTGTCCTCCAAGAAGCCGAAGCGCAGAAGTGCAGGTGCCGAGCCGCGCGAGGTCGACCGCTTCAGCGCTGCTTACAACCCTAGGCCCGTCTCAATGGCCGTCACCAGCACTGCTCACAGACAGAACCTGCAGGGCACAGGCTTCATGCCCGGTGTCGACAACATTGAGCTCGAGCTAGAGACTTTGCTGGCCGACGAGGACGGCCTCAATGAGGAAGTCACGATGGGTCTCATCCGCAACCTCAAAATTCCATCGCCCAACACTAACCCGCCGCCGTCCGACAAGGAGGTTCTCTTCCCTTCGTACCTGATCAACCTAGTCACATCCGAGATGTGGAACAACGGCTTCGTCAAGGAGTCGGAACGTTTCCTCGCCAATGTCATGCAGTCAGTCCAACAGGAAGTCATGCAGCACGATGGCGACGAGGCCATCAATCCGGGTGCCTTCTGGCTTTCCAATGTCCACGAAATGCTGTCATTTGTGTTCTTGGCTGAGGACTGGTACGAGGCCCAGAAGACGGACAACTATGAGTATGACCGTCTTTTGGAAATTGTCAAGCACGACCTCGAAAGCTTGGAGTTCAATATTTACCACACTTGGATGAAGGTTTTGAAGAAGAAGCTTCACAAAATGATCATCCCGGCTATCATCGAGTCCCAGTCGCTCCCCGGCTTCGTCACAAACGAGAGCAGCCGCTTCCTGGGCAAGCTTCTGCAGTCCAACTCGACCCCGGCCTACAGCATGGACAACCTGCTCAGTCTCCTGAATAGCGTTTTCCGTGCCATGAAGGCGTACTACTTGGAGGATTCTATCATCACGCAGACGATCACTGAGCTGCTCCGTCTGGTTGGAGTTACCGCGTTCAACGATCTTTTGATGAGACGCAACTTCCTCTCTTGGAAGCGTGGTCTCCAAATCAACTATAACATCACTCGTATCGAAGAGTGGTGCAAGAGCCACGACATGCCTGAGGGCACCCTCCAGCTCGAGCACTTGATGGTAAGAAAGACTACGCTCACTAGTGCTCATATCACAAGCTAACTCGTCCAACAGCAAGCAACGAAGCTCCTTCAGCTCAAGAAGGCGACCCTGAATGACATTGAGATCATTCAGGATATCTGCTGGATGTAAGTGCAGACACGGACAGGGATGAGTGCGATGCCCCGTTGCTGACGTCTTTTCCCTTGCAGGCTGTCCCCCAACCAGATTCAGAAGCTCCTGAACCAGTACCTTGTTGCAGACTATGAGCAGCCCATCAACGGCGAGATTATGAAGGCCGTTGCATCCCGCGTTACGGAAAAGAGTGATGTCCTGCTGCTGCAGGCCGTCGATATGGACGACAGTGGCCCTTACGAGATCGCCGAGCCCAGAGTCATCACCGCCCTGGAGACTTACACTCCTTCATGTAAGTGAATATACATGGCCGTTGGCCCATGTCAAAATGAGTTTTTACTAACATTGCTATCCTAGGGCTCCAAACTCCGCGTTTAAAGCGTCTCGCTGAGATAGTGTCAGCTCAGGCCATCGCTCAGCAAGAAAAGCTCGAGTACGACGATCCCGAAGACGGCTTCGAGCGTAACGGTGACCTTGCTGAGGTTGATGAGGAAGATGTTGCCGCATAACCTTGCGTAGCCCAAGAACGCGAAGGAAAGAGCGTTGTTTCTTTGATTAGGAGCTAGGCTGGGCACGACAGCCTGTGTAGCAGAGTGTTTCTCGTATGCTACCTTGGTTGGCCACTGACATAATGACGCTGTCAAGTGGACGCTGGCTTGTGCATGGGCGGCGAAGTATCTGTAACTTCATTGTCATGAGTTAGAATTGGGAACTTCGTCACCGGGTTCCTGCATGGATAATGTAGAGAGAAACAAGTTGTATGGCCACAGAGTGATGTCATGCACATCGTTGACGATGTGAATGAACTGGGAATACGTTAGAGGGATATATATGTAAACCAACATGCTTCAGCAGTGCAGTAGTTATTGAGGACAAATGCTCCCGTGGTTTCTAAGTATGGTCTACCCATGTTTAACCTATGTCCTCAAGCGCGTAATGTTAGTGATATGGGACCTGGATGAAACGGAGATGCTTGTCTCCAGACTTTTCAGTAGTCCTTTCAAGGAAGATTCAATACTTATACATGCCCGAAGCCTATGGATTCAGGAACTGCATCAAATGATCAGACTCTACTCATTGGTTTCTCAGACTACTGTCATGCTTGCCGTGTGGTTATGGAACTGCAACCGCCGGTGGAGGGAGGACGGAAGGGGCCTCTCACACGTGACAATGCGGAACAATAAAAACCTTGAAGGGTTAGATAAGATAAGCGCATTATTGCAGTTAATAGTAAAAAAAGCCCCCCGGCGCGCTTACATGCGATAAACGAAGCCTTTCTTCCCACTGGCTTCCTACTCACTACATATTGGGAGTTATACACAAGTTCACTAAAGTCTTGAACTGTCTATACAGTAACCCAAAGAGGAGGAGAAAATAAACCACAGTCTTTGATTAACCACCAGAAATGTCCAGAACGTCACCGAACATTATCGTTACCGGCACGCCAGGCGTGGGCAAGACGACGCACTGCGAAGAGCTTGCGAGGCGGACAGGCCTGAAACATCTTTCAGTCAACCAAGTTGTCAAGGACAGTGAATGCCACGAGGGCTGGGATGAGGAGTTTCAAAGCTGGATCGTCGATGAAGATAAGGTTGGTATTTTAATTCATCCTACGGTTCCATAAGGATTACTAGACCTCAAGTCCGTATCGGTTCGGGGGATCAAGGGTCGACCGGCGGTCGCAAGGCATTTCTTTAGTAATTTCAACGTACTGACTTTGGATTCAGTTGCTCGATGCCATCGAAGAAGAGGTTCAGAAGGGTGGGCATATAATCGACTGGCATGCATGCGACCTTTTCCCTAAGAGCTGGATCGACCTCGTCGTCGTTCTGCGCGTGGACTCAACAACGCTCTATGACCGTCTGTCGGCAAGGTAAGAACCCGAAAGCACACCTGTTCTTGCTCGTCACGTTCTGCCAGCTATGTATACTGGTTCTTGAGCTAGAGGAAAGGGTGCAACGCGGAGAGAAAAGGAAGCAAGAAACCAAAAGGACAAGGGGAACCCACGACTAAGTCTACGTTTCTAGAAAATACCCGGAGGCCAAGCTTCAGGAGAACCTGGACTCGGAAATCATGGAGGTTCTACTCCAGGAGGCCAGAGATGCGTTTGATGAAGAGATTGTTGTCGAACTGACGAGCAACACATCGGATGAGATGGAGAGCAACATCTCGAGGGTTGAAGCGTGGCTCGACCAGTGGAAGAAGGATCACTCGTCATAGAGAAGGCCGCGAAATGAACGGACGAAGACTAGACAAAATCAGTATCAAAACAGCACGCAATGTTTTACCGGTCCAATAATCTCCCAATCCAAAGGCAGTTGATACCGTCGCCTCTCTTCTTTCCGGCTGTCTTCGACGTGGAAAGAGTAAAGTTACCATCGGTAAACCGGCGGGTCCTAGCATCGCCACTGGCCTTCCCAATCCCATGTTCCCCAAGCAGTGTCCCGGCCACAGGGGTGATAATATGCATGTATCGATGATAGACACCCCATGATATGCAATGTAGTAGCAGTACACACGCAAGCCTTTTGCGCTGAGTTAAACGCCTCCTTCTCCGGCAAGCAACACACCAACATACTCACAGCCAGTGTCGTATACTCCAAGTAGACACTCGGTACCTTTTTCCCCCCCTGGTGTGATCCATTCCTTTGTTCGAGCTTTGTCTTGACCGTCTGCCCACTATGTCTACGTCGCCAGTAGTCAACTTCATCACTGGCAACGCCAACAAACTGCGCGAAGTCAAGGCAATCTTAGAGCCCGCCATCACTGTACAGAGCCAGACAGTCAACCTAGAGGAAGTCCAAGGTACGGTCGAAGAAGTCACACTCGCCAAATGCCGCAAGGCAGCAGAAACAGTGGGTTGCTTTCCCTCACCACGAAAATAGGTACTCTGTACGTTGTTGGTATATCATATGTTGATCAATTCTTTTTGCGGGGTAGATTCAAGGTCCCGTTCTCGTTGAGGATACTTGCCTCTGCTTCAAGGCTCTCAACGACCTTCCCGGCCCGTACATGTAGGTGATCTCTTAGTCCGAATGGGTTGAGCTACTGACAGGCTCTTAGCAAATGGTTTATGGAATCCATTGGTCACCAGGGCCTCAACAACCTCCTCGTTGCATACGAAGATAAATCCGCCGATGCTGTCTGCACCTTCGCTTATTCGCCAGGTCCCGGTCATGAGCCTGTCCTTTTCCAAGGGCGAACGAGGGTGTGTCATTTCGCAACCCCATGATGCTGCACAGTGAACAAGATGCTAACGTTACACCAGGGCAAGATCGTCCCGGCCCGAGGCCCAGCCGATTTTGGTAAGTACTCTTGATCTTTCTTCATGTGGCCATGGTGTTAATATTACAAAGGATGGGATGCCATCTTCGAATATGATGGTCAGACGTAAGTACGGCGTCGATGAGCCAGGTGATCGTTCGTCCAGATAACATGTGATATAGCTATGCAGAGATGGATAGGACCGCCAAGAACAATATCTCCCACCGTGGCCTTGCTCTGAGGAAGCTGCAAGACTGGTTCGCTCAGCAGCGAGCGAGCTAGGCACCTTTTGATGATCGAACAAATGGCCAATGGGTCCGCCACACCAAGGGGTCGGATGCTTGAGGTGTCAGTCACTGGCTTGCGTTGTAACAGGCCCGGTTGGTGGACCATCGAGTCTGTGGTGTGTGTCAGGTCAGGTTCGGGATAGCTCATCAGGCTCATGGCATACCTGAGAAGTTCGAACTCGCGATATCGGCGGAGATATTTGGCCCCCCGACGGTACGGTTTCAGTGACTCATCAGCCGACCTGTGCTTGAATGTCTGACCGATAAGGCGAGAAAGTGCTGGGGGGTCGCGGAACATGGGATCGAAAACCAGAAGATTAGCGGGACCGTGCTTCTGTCTCTCGAAGCCAACGATTGTCAAAGAATGACCTGCAAGCCCATGATTATTAGCAGAGAATAAAGAGAAGAACAGGGCGCAAAGTCACTCGCCAGCATGTTGAAAGTATATGGGTGGCAGTGTTGTGCATGTCACCTTGGAGGGTTCATCGTGTGCTTCCTGCCCGAAGTACTGTTCAACAGCCAGCATTAGCTTGGCCTCGGACTTTCCTGGCTCGAAGTCCTTGAATCCCTGAGCCACACATCTATTTCCGTGTCAACCAGTCATTTTAGCCCGGCAGGTGTTTTGGATCGACTTACGGGATCCCTAGACTGACAAAGAGTGCCTGGGCCTGTCGGACACACAAGTTAGCGTAAAAATTGATACATGCGCGGGCGGGTATCCTGCCTCCGGCGTTCCAATGTACTTGCGAGTGCCCTTGATGCCACCTGTCTCAAGCCGGCCCTGCGAATTTATGCCCAGATCCCATGCCTTCTCGATGAGATCTTGGATCTCAAATATGGTCGGCAAGCGGCCCTTGAAAGCATCCTTACCATGGGCATTAATACCGATAATGTACGAAACCATCATCTGAATGTTGCGATAGCCGCAGAAACCCCCTATCATCCAGTAAGCTTATAATGCAACTAATGGCTTCTTGGAAACTCAGTACCTTCTTTCTTGAGTTTTGACACGTGTTGAACAGCTGGATTGCATAAGTAGGCGTATTGCGTTGATTTGCTCTGTCGAAGAAGCTGCTCTAGAACAGATATGACCCCTTGAGCAAGTTAATGTAATTCAGTGGCTTGGCCTGCATGCGAACTCACCATCACTTTTGACCTCGCCGCCTCTTTGAAGGAGAGAAACTAGCCAGTCCGGCATCTGTTGCTCGTGTGCATATTTGCCCAGCTCTGCTTTCTAGATGGTGTCAGTCAAGTGTTCAAGAGAGACACCCGGGAGGAGGAGTGTACCCCAAGACGCTTCTCCCCCTCCTTGGCCTTTGATTTGGCGGGAGGCATCGACAGAAGATTGTTCCATTGCCCGATGGCTGCTCTCTTTTTTTGCACGGTGGGATCACTGGCAACGTGGCCAATGGATGATGGGCCAGAGGCAGAAACAGTTGTTGAACCCGGGGGCTCAATGATACCTTGAGTTTTGGGGGAGTCTGCACTCTGGCGTTCTTCCTCGAGGTGGAGGTCCACGTGGTAATCAATCTCGGCGAGAGGGACGATCTCGCCACAGCCTTCAATGGGACACTCTCCAAAATGCTCTTGCGGGGCCCGGGTGCCGGATCGGGGACGTTGAGAGCCGTCCTCCTCTGGGTGCAATGTCTCCATATGCTGAGAAACGGTTAGCACGTTAATCAGGTTTCGTATGAGAGCACCGCAATATACTTGCCAACAGCATCTCATATTCTCCACTGCTAGCCTTTCCACAGAAAGGGCATACTAGGCTGTTTTCCATGACAGGCGAGCTTGAGATGATACTGGCTGATAGACAGACAGGCGTGCGGAAGCTGTTGGAAAGATTAGGGTATGAAGTTTGTATGTACTTGAAAGATGATCAGGGTGAGCAATGCAGTAGTCGCAGAGCTATTGCCGAGACGCTGAAAGTTTGTGTTGGCTACGTAGGTAGACAAGAAAGAGCACTGTTTGTTTGTCCCAAACAGTCGCTACTGCATGGCGTCTGGGAATGGAAAATACTGGACGGTTAAAGGCGGTTCCCACAAAGCAGAAAGGAGACGGGTTGTCCTGCACAGAGAAGGAAAGCATCAGACGGGTGTCTTTGTCGATTTCCGCTACCCGATTGACAAGAAGTTGCCGGGATGTGAAAGTTGAGTAGTGTTGCATCAGGGCCCCTGGCCTTCGTGATGGGACCTTGCGGCGGTTGAGTGAGCTGAGGTAATGCAAGAGGGACCCCTTCGATCAAGCACCAGCACCAGCACCAGTACCAGCACCAGCACCCGGCACTTGCAACCCGCAGATGCACGGTGGTACTAATTTTTATGCTTGTCATCAGATGTTTTATGCAATGCCGTAGCCTCTCCGATCTCCAGACACTACTGTACGGTGTCTGAAGTAAGTGTACACACATAGAAACTATTGGGAGGTGTCGGGTTGCAGAATGGAAGGCTGATAGGGCAGTCAGTCTTCATCTAGACGAGTATCTTCTACATGAGAATGCATTTGCCGCCCTCAGCCGCCTCGCCTGGATTCTGGGCCTTTTCAATTTCGGCAATCAACAACTCAAAGGCTTTTCCAACATTCTCGTTGTATCGTGCGCTCGCCTCGGTCCAGCCACACTGGATCTTCTCCGCCACCCTCTTGCCCTCCTCGGCGCTGACCTGTCGCTGTTCAGGACGGAGGTCGCTCTTGTTTCCGACGATGACGATGGGGACCGACTCAGTGCCCTATGAGATACAGTTAGCCAATTTGTAATTACCAGCAACGAGAATCGCCTCACAAGGTGGTTGAGAATCTTCTCTCGGATGACCTGCACCATCTCAAAAGAGGGCAAGGACGACACCGAGTAGACCAGCATGTAGCCATGGATGCCGATAAAGTGCTTTGAGTTCAGAATGCTGTATTCATCCTGTGGATTGTCGCGTCAGTCACACCTGTGTCCTGTCCATGGCCCAGAACGCTTGGAGCCAATGCCGCGCTTGCATCTCTCTTGTCTTGTATGCAGCATTATCAAATCGTCGCCGCCAGGGCTAGGGATGTAGAGGAGCAAAGGGGTGACGTACTTGGCCAGCCGTGTCGACAATCTCGGTCGCAAACTCCTGGCCCTTATACCGGATGGTCTTACTGAAAGTATTCTCAATGGTAGGGTAGTAGCTGTCGACAAAGTGTCCGTCTACAAACCGGACTGCAAGTGATGACTTGCCTGTGCGCAAAGGAGGAGGAATGATTAGCAGGATATACGTCATTGAGTCAGCCCAACATTCGACCTTTGCAGGATAAGGTCAAGGGAAAAAGGGACCGCAGGCAGCCGTGGAGGATATTACATACCGACAGACCGACTGCCAACGATGGCCACCTTCCTGTTCTTTGGTGCCGGCATTTATCTGACCGAGGGGTTGTTGGAGGTGAAGAGAAGGGTGTCGTACGCAGGCAGTACCGCACGCGCACTCCCTCTTTTTCTTGCAAGTTTCTGTCGAGGGAGAGGAAAGTGGATGCAGTTGCTTTTTCCCCAAAAAGCTTGTGAAGAACGCTCGACCAGTGCCGGCATCAGTGCCGGTGCCAGTGCCGCAGTGGTATGCTGTTGCTTTGTGCAATACGCAGGGTAGAACGCCGTGCTTATGGGGAGAGAGCACGGAGAGTTGCAGATGGAGACTGGGGGCCTGGGCTGAGGCTTTGGGAAAACGGGACAACGGTCACAATAGGTAGGGGCAAAAAAAAAAGCAAAAAAAAAGCAATGAAGTGATGATAAGATCACCAAAAACAAGGTACCATAATCTTTGTTGTGAGGAACAGGGGAAACAAAACCAAAAAACCAAAAATCACCCAAAGTACCTAGGCAAAGGTACGTAGTAGGGGGAGAATGGATGGGGGGGGGAGCGATTTACAGAAAGATATGAATGAAACCAATACTAGAGCATACCTACCTACCTTGAACCACACTAAGTATACATGACACTTGACCAGCCTGACCTTGACGCAGACCCCAGAATGCAGGCATATGCATACACAGGTGACGGAGCCCTCTGCTGATACTGACTGGTATGTACAGTGACGGCTCAAAAGTCTGGAACCCTCACAGAATGCACCACCTTACACCTACTAAACTAACCATCTTATATATAGTATATCTTCCTAACTTAGGTATATAAGTATACTTTTTTATTATATAGTAATATTACTTACTAAAAGAGTCTTATATAAGTTTTTCTTTTTTTTTAAGTTAAGATAAAAAACTTATAAAAAATAGTTTTAGCCTCTTTATATTTTTATATATAATCTACTATAAGCTTTATAAAAAATATAGTCTTATTTTTAACACTTCTTACTTTTTAGCTATAGCCTATTAGTTATACTTAAGCTTAGTAAGTATAAATATATATAAATAACTTATATTACTTTATATAAATTTCAAAACATTATTATATACCTAAGTTAGGAAGATAAACTATATGTAAGATAGTTAGTTTAGTGGGTGTAAGGTGGTGCATTCTGTGAGGGTTCCAGACTTTTGAGCTGTCACTGTACAGTATTACCTAACATGGCCAAGCCATCATGCTGCTACCCCCACTTCCAGGTAGGTAGGTAGGTAGCCTGGACACAGGTCTACAGGTACTTCAATTTGCGGGGGCAAAGACTGTGGGGTGCAGCTGGTGCAGCTGGCAACTATTACCTGCCTGCCGAAAGGTCGCTCTAGGCACCAGGGTTGCCCAAATGTAGGTCAAGGTCTCGTAGTTCTCGCATCATCGCACTTCGTCTTCCCTTGTTATCAAGGATTGGGCATCTCCACTCCCGATACCAACCTGTCACTGACAAGGTGGCACCTTTGAGTACCCGACGTCTCCTGATAGCATGACTCTACCTGTTTCTGTTGATAAGGCGCCTACCTGACATTAGTCTTGCCAGACCATACAGGTGGATTGAAAATCTAGGTAATAACGGTTGTCATCGGGATCTATCACTATATTGGTATATCACCCTCTATCTGACGGCTTCGGCGTGAACATTTAGCTGTCAATATACCCCCCCCACCTGCGTATCCGTCGTGGCTACTGCCGTATCGCCGTCGACAAACTTCCCCCGCCTGTAAAATGACCCCTGCCTCGCTGCCTGCTCGAGATGGGCCTCTAATCACCGAAAATCGAATCCCGTTGATAACCAATGTACCATTCCAAACCCACGGCAGGCCATCACACAACGGACATGCTTCGTGAGAGACCGCAACCCCAGTACGTGTCGACGCCGTCATTTGCTCTGTAATCAACTGGGCGGCCTCTTGCCTCAAGTCTCGCCCGAGAAGAACACCATAGTCTTAGGGTCCTCGCCCTTCCTTCGTCATCATCGTCATCATCATCATTCTGATCGTCGGTGTCTCTGCCGGAGCTCATTGACGAGATTTTGCAGACTCGTCGTCAGTTCGTCCGTGTCGAGCTTTTGATGCAAAGACATGAACTCTTCAATGGAATCAAGCAAGTACTTGGTTCCTTTCCCGTGGCTCTTTTCCTCGAGTCGTCTTCGAACCTGACTACCGAGCGACAAATAGCCCAGCAATATAGCTAAGTAGCCGTGGGCCACGGCAATTGAGGTCTTCTCAACTGAGTCGGCCTGTGCAGGTTAGTTTGGTTTTGCATCTTCTTTTTGTTCTTGCTGAGACTTACAGTACCCGCCGATTCGCGGTTCTCCAGATAAACATCCATCAACCTATCTAGGGGTGACTCGTCCCGTCCTTGCCAAGAGTCCACCGACCGCCGAGTGGAGGGACAATGCTCGGTGGTGTTGATCATAACTCCCAGCAGCAGCATAAGTGTCTCATAGACGTCCTTGGGGAATGCCCCTTGGCGAACGGATTGCTGCAGAAGGCCAAATCCCACAACGCTAGCCTCAGCCAACTCGCGAAAAAGTTCCCCCCGACTGAACGCGCTCGCGGCGGCGGGATTGTTGTTTGTTGTGTTTAGGGCCAGCTTCAACGCCGTGGTCTCAAAACCGCCAAACTGCTGCATGGGACGCGCCATGGCTGCGGTTAGGATATCTGCAACTATGGGGAGATGAAGCTCGGTCCATCGAGAGCCAGCGTCTGATTCCATTGCCGCAATTGAGTGGCCCTCCAGGAGAGAGAGCGCAAGCCCGCCGACTGTCCCTTCAATACCCTCTGTTCGACTTTGCTCCCAACCTTTTTCTGCGAAAGTGAATAGTTGGTCTGTCAGACCAGTAAGAATGTCGCGAATTGCTGGGCTGTCGCCGTTACACAGCACCGAAATGGCTTTTAGGGCGACCATTCGTGGCGACAGGACTGCAGGTGGCGACCCCTTCCATATGTCCAGTTGCTGTATTGTCGATTTCAGCACACCCAGAGATGACTGCGCATTCCTAGATAGATTGGATTGGCGCTGACTGGCGATGTCTGTGATATCCTCGTCGAGTTCGAAAAGTCTTGAGGCTAGTTGCGCAATGCCTTCTGACTGTAGCTGTGGGACGAGGTGTGGAACGGAATACGACGTGAAGAGAACGAGAAGAACGGACAGAAGGATGAAGCCACTAACAAAATCCTGTTCTTGCCCAATGGCATGAAATAAGGCATCCTTGGCACCTTGGTCGCGAAATTGACGAACAAATGTCTTGTCCCTTAGCTTGCTTGCCAGCTCCAGCAAGGCATTGCGCCTCGAGCGTGCCGATAGTGATTTCGGCGGTTGTGGTGTGCCAACTCTGTCAAGTAAGTCGGCCATGCTGTCAGCAAAACGGTGATTAGCACCGGCCTGCCTCAACGCATGAATGTCAATGATGCCACCGCCTTTCGAGGAGCTTTCTTCCTCAACGTCCTCGTCCTCCTCGAATGCAAATGAGGTCAGCTTTGACATGGTCGGGGCCGGACTCAAGTCGCGTTGACTACCGTCAATGCCCATTTGGCTTCCAAGGCTGTCACCCCCAGATTCATCTGCTTTCAAGGTTCTTTGTTGCCCGTAGGTAGACCTCAGCTTCCTGGTACTCGACAACGCTTTAGGTCGCATCGAAGGTTTCGGTGTCATGTCGACGGGCCTGACCGGAGTGGAAGGTGAGGCTTCCTTCGCCCGCAATCCAGCGAGAGATACTTCAGAGTCGTCAGCCGAGTCGGATTCAGAGCTCTCTTCTGTCTGTGCTACTAGCTGATCAATCAGGCGAACACGTCTCGTCTGGTATGGTTTCTTCGGCTTCGAAAGGGGTAAGTCTCTAACGACTGTGCTCGATTTCGATTGCACAACCGCCGGTTGTGGGTGGGATAGCTGTGGAGGGGTTTGGCGTATCTGCAAATTCGTCTCGGTCATGCGCGGAAATTCAGGCTCAGTGCGAGAACGTGGAGCGGCTGGACGTGCCTCGGTCTCTCTCTTGGTCTTGGGTTGTTCCAGCCCCTGCGCGACAGGCTCCTCCTTGGAAATGCGCAAAGAATTCGACGTGTCTGGGGCGAAGGGCGGTTTGGCGCGACGGATATTCGAAGGCGTCCTCGCTGGTGATGCAATGGCTGAGGCTTTGCTGTCAATCTTGCGCGTGCGTTCGGTCTTGACAGTGGGCGCGGCAGACGTCTTCCTCTTCTTCGAGTTGCTCGAACCGTCAGGCTGGGATGCGATGGTATCGGTAAGGGGCGCATCGCGTCGAGGTATTGCGCGGTGGATAGGTTCATCATCGGGGGGATCGTACAAGTCGTAAAGGTGATCGGCGGAAGCTGTAGATGCCTTGGCGGCTGGTGCGGTATCGGGGGCACGCCGTGAACCATTGGACAAGTCGAGAAACGCGTGTATGGGTCGCTTTCGTGACGTCTTGCCGTAAGTTGTAGTCTTCTTGCGCTGCACGCTTGGCCCCTCTCTTGTAGCCATCGTGTGTCGCAACCTAGTACAGGTGCGTTTACGTATAGCTTTATGCAACTCCCTAGCAAAATCCGTCGACAGCAAGGAGGTCGCCGGTATCAGTTGAGTGATGTGCTCCCTACAGTAGGCGGAAGGAACAGGCGATCGCGGGCTTGGAGGCGGAAGTGATGGGACGAGGCCGGTGTTTCTGGTAGGCGTGGGGTTGTGTTGTTTTTCTGAAGGAAAGGCAAGGAAGGCGCAGCGAATGGACGGGTGGTATTGTCAGGCGGTATTCGTCGCGGAAGCGAGCTAAGGAGGTACTTGTATATGAGGTACCAGAAAGCACGACTTGCCGCTGCCTTCAGGTGCCTTTATAAAAGGCCGCAGACGCAGTGCATTGTTTAACAGAGCAGGGCAGTTGTACCTTCACAAGACGAATACGCTTCAACACATTGGACTTGCTTAATGGTTGGTGTGAGGTTGTTTTTTTCGAATTTGTTTATGAGGAACAATCTGATTACAGGTTTCGAGTGTGGCGCTCGCTGCTGGTGTAAGGTAGGTTGGCAGGAGCATACTACCGGTACGCCAACGTAGCTGGTCCTACCTTCCGTCTGGGGCACATTTCCTTCTTGTGGTTGCCCAGGGATGCTCCCGCCGAATTGTGGATATCAGTTTCGAGGAGAAGATACGTATCGAGGCCCCCTTGCCGATAAACCGCCTTAATTCCATATACGTGTATATACAGCATTCCCACATCTCGCTCGGCCACTGCCGCCTGCGGCATTTGCTGAGTTGGGCCGATTGGTGATAAGTCAGTGTCCTGGTCTTGCTTCGAACCCCTCCGTAAGATATCTTACCTAGTTTACAAAGACTCCACACGACTTATCTCTCACTTTATCTTCCTGTTCCGAATCATATCGCCTTTACCTGCCCACCTTGTCTCCCACTTTTGCATTTTTAATTACCGATACGCTAGGTCTCACCTTGCATTGCATTGGCTCGAGGTACCCTGGGCTTCCTCCGAGCAAAGCAACGGTAGACGGCGAGCTCCATTCTACTGTCTCGTGATACTCTGACCGAACCCTGAGGGCTTTCCCGCGCATTTTATATTGGCCATTGAACGTTCGACGGCTCAAAAGTGGCTGCTTTTTTCTCCCCCTCTTCTCCAACTTCGATCTTCGGGTTGTAGGCTTCTTTTCACCCCCTTCGTAAAAGGATTACGATAACTTAACCGGTTGACTAAGTTACGGCTTTTAGACGATCCCCGAATTTCAATCCTGACTTTGCAGCCCCTCACATACCTATTTATTGTCGTCCTTTCTGGAATCCTTTCCTACACAAGTCGCTTGGAAGCTCCCACTCAACACTGTCTAGTTCAAGTCACAGTCAAATTGTTCCAAAATGTCGAGCCAAGACCCCAAGTCCTCCAGCGGCGGCGGTCCCACACAATGCGTCGGCCCCCTGTATCGCTCAGAAAGCCAAAAGCCCACGGCAACAGTTTCCACCGAGATCAACTCTGACAACGTTATTATCTTGCCTCAGACACCCCAACTTATTGCCCTCCTCACGTAAGTAGCCCACCCAATGATGTGATCTCATACTTGTGTTACCGTATTAGTCTCCGCACTAGGGTAGCTACTTCAAGGCCAGTAATATTTAGCGGACGCTCGAGCTCGCCTTTCTGTCCACGTATCACAGTTGACTTACTCGTCTTAACATAGCATCATCCGAGACAGGAACACTGAGCGTGGTGACTTCATCTTCTACTCCAACCGCATCATTCGCCTGCTCGTCGAAGAGGGTCTGAATCACTTGCCCACCGTTGAGCATGATGTGACAACACCCATCGGTCGGACCTACTCTGGCCTTATGTTCCAGGGCAAGATATGCGGCGTATCCATTATGCGCGCCGGCGAGGCCATGGAGCAGGGCTTGCGGGACTGCTGCCGCTCTGTGAGAATCGGCAAGATTCTGATCCAGCGTGACGAGGAGACGGCTCAGCCCAAACTCTTCTACGACAAGCTGCCAGAGGACATTGCCCAGCGCTGGGTGCTTCTTTTGGATCCCATGTTCGCCACCGGCGGTTCCGCCATCATGGCTGTGCAGGTTCTCAAGGCCCGAGGTGTTCCTGAGGACCGTATTTTGTTTCTGAACCTCATTGCCAGCCCTGAAGGCATCCAGAATTTCACCGCCAAGTTCCCCAAGCTCAGGGTTGTCACGGCATTTGTTGACCAGGTAAGCACAATCATCTCGAACCGCGCGGACGCAATAGACTAACGTCCTTTCAGGGGTTGGACGAGAAGAAGTGAGTTTGAGTATTGTGATGCTGCCGTATCTTTACTAAGGTATTGCTACAGCTATATCATCCCCGGCCTTGGTGATTTCGGCGACAGGTTTTACACCGTCTAAGTGGGCTCTAGCTGCTCAGGGGTGATCATGCTCGCCTGGGACACGGATAGCCACGATATCTTGTCCATTCGTCTTCCACGCTGCTTCTGGTGTCCCCTTGTGACCCAAGACTTGGCTACGGCCTCGTAAACGAGGTTCGTTGTGCGTCAGACCAAGGCGCCTGATCATCTAGTATTCGTCATCGTCCACATCGATACCCTCGCCTCCGTACCTCCGATCGTCATCGTCGTCGTCGTCGTCGTTCACCGGTCGGCTTGGGGGTGCGCGGCGGGCGCTAGGGATTTTGTTTTGGCTTCCGGCGGTGGGCCCTGCCTCCTTGGCAACGGCATCTTTGATGTGTTAGCTGTATACTACCTACTGGCCTCGCAGAATGCCGGTGCGCTGTGGGCGTATTGGCGAAGATAGTAGGAAGCTTACCTGCTGCGTCTACCCACTCACCATACACGTCCACAGCTGCCGAGAGGTCTGCATGGTTTAGCACTGACGACCGAATAATAGAAGGAAGGTATAAGAGCTCACAGTTGATACTGCACTGGAACATTTGACCGCATACCCTGCAGTCCAGTGAACCCACACCCGCTTTCTTATCCAGCTTTACGGCAACAGAGTCTTCGTGGTTGCAGAAGAGGCATGTGAACTTAGAGGGAAGGGGATCTTTCTGCGGCGCGCATCAGTGACTGAAACCTGGCGTGGTGTGGCGTGGGCTACCTTGCAGCCTTGACAGTCAAGACGGGTAGGCGGAAGAAAAGGCTGCGGATGGACGAACCTTCTTGGGACCCTGAGGCTTGCTTGAACTCTTGCGCTTGCCCATAACGCCGTCTTTGCGCTCAAGCTTGGTACTGGGCCCGATTGGCGTGTGTGGTAATGTAGAGCAGCTGGAAGTTCAGCGGCTGATCCTACTGCTATGCGCAGGCGCAGTTTGGCAATCCAGATTCGGAAGAGGTATGGACCTAGGGGCCTGGGGGGGCAAGCGCCGAATACCGGTTGTTAGTGACTTGGGTGGTGAAGTAAGGTCGGGCAGACAGCAAGGTGCAGTCGATTGCGTAACGTAATCAGGTGACTGTGTATTTTCCCCTTTTCTTCCCTTTGGCGATGCAGTGTATGTCCTCGTCTTTTGATAGATTAACAATGGGCTTCCTCCAGTCGGCGGAGTTAGAGATGGATGTTGCGAGTAGATTTAGACAAAACCTCGAAACCTCTTCTCACTCAACAGATAAGCAGAGCCAGCCTTATCGGAGAAAGAAGGCGGGGTGGCTTGCCCAGCCACACTTGCGGTCTTAGGTAATCATGCAATCGATAAGTCGTCTCAGTTGGTGGGGTGTACTAAGGAAGGCATCTGAGGACTGATCATACAGTCCATAGGCAGTTGTCGAAGTACCTAGGTAGGAACTTGAAATACTCCTAGTGCCCCCCATGACACCATGCTGCAAGCAAAAAATAAAGACTCGTTGCCATCATTTCCAAGTTTAAGCAGCCTCGTCTAGACTAAGCGATGACTTGCTGGTACGTACAGGTAGAGAGTTCAGTTAGTAGAGTCACGCTTACTAGTGTGGATGCAGCGAGGCCCAACCTGTTTTGCAGAGTGCTCCGTTTGAAAGTTAACAGTGCCTACCGTCTAGTATCTACCTAGGTATCCATCCGCACCTAGTTGTTATTATTGTTATTGACCTGAACAGTGTGTGGGAAACGGGTTGCCCACCTGTAAGAATTCTTGGCTGGCGGGAAATTCCTTGTCTCAGTGTCTCAATCCTTATCTTGAATGTGGGAGTCGGCATAAGGCGATGCTTTGAACTTATCTAACCAAGTATGCTGTGGTGTCTACATAGGTAGGTGGTAATATATCAATGCACACGGTGGGGTTCTCTCCAGACGGACGGCCCCGTAGCTCCGCTAGGTACATTGCCGAACGTCGCCCTTTGTCAACAAATGCAAATGCACAGATAGGTACGAGGCGTCCCCCTTGAGGTCGCAGAAATCAGAGGTAAAAGACAAGGCAAGGTATCTCAAGTTTAGGTGGGTAGGGTCGGTCCCCACCAGACAGAAGGACTCCAACCTCGTCCCGCCGTCCTGCCCCAACGCCATAAACCTAAAGTGCCCCAATGTATCCTTCTACCTACGCTGTATGGCGAGCTACCCCTGACACCACCGTTCCTTCACCCCTCACCTTCCCCCACCTCCAGTCAACCTGAAGCGCATGCGCGGCGCCTTCCGACAGGTCATGGGATCTGGCTCGGGGCGTCGTCCGTCTGCACTTCTCGCATCTCTCCCGCCCCTCATACTCTTTACTACATATCCGTCCCTTTTTTTGCATCCGATAGAGCTATCAAACATCCTTGACTAGTCGGTAGTGGACCAGCCATCGGTGGTCACCGACTTGTGTTGTCTCCCCTCCTGCCTCCTACGCTGTTCACTTCTCTTCGACGCTTGTCGTCTTTGTTCTGCCTTACTTAGACTCGCCTCTGACCTCTCCGTTTTGCCTTCATTTCTCCTCTTTCCACCTACTTTCCTACCCTCCTCATTCATCTCCTGTCTCCCCTCTTCTCATCCGCCGTAGTCACGAGACTCGGTCACTTTATCCCCTCTCCTCTGAACGACACTCATTGGAATGTCACGATAATTTGAAAGCACACAGCTACACGTTCAGGCCCTTGTCAATCGTCTCTCAAGCTTTCATTATCTCCGTGTTCTCGTGCCATAGAAAATCACTTAGAAGCTGATCGTCATGAGCGACCAAACATCCAATGACGGCTCCTTGGCCGAAGTTCTTAGGTCCCTGAAATCCATCCAGCAGATACAGTCTGACCTGGTGACTGCTGTCGATTCATTAAACCAACGATACCAACAGCTGACCGGTGATGCCGATGTCGCTGCACTCGGCCCGAGTCCATCCCTTGGCGAGTTCCCGGAAGGACCCCACACCCCCGGCCGTCCCGAGGCTGGTGCTGTTGGTGACTTGGTTCAAAGCTCCTCATCCGACCTGAAGTTGCAGGCTCCAGCTGTGCCTTCCTCGCCCAGCCAGCGATCAGGCCTCACCTCCCGGATCATTTTAACGTATGTTGGCCACATTCTCCTCCGTCCCAGCTTGCCATTGCCTGATCTCTGACCCTGTGAGCCAGGACGTATCCAAAGCAAATTGGTATCAACCCGCTTCCCATGAAATGGGGCGAGGAAGATCCCCACGCCCGTGGACCAGTTGTCGTATCCCGGTCCTCGACGACGATTGGAAAACGTAACGGTCTGTAGACTCGGAGTTCCCCTTTAGCTACGTGTTGAGTGCATGTTCAGCTGACTTTTGATATCTGCCGTTAGCTGTTGGAGGTAAGTAATCGAGATCCCTGCGTCTGTTTGACTGCGATGAACTAACCTATAAATCTAGCCCAGTGAGTATATATATACAAACACAAATTCCCTTGCGGCGGAAGGAGGATCGTTCCGCCCAGAGTGCATGGCTGACAATCTGATACGCAGCGGTGGCTCTTATTCCATCTATTATGCGCTGGCCGTTGCTAGCAAGCAACTCAATCTGGAGCATAGGTTAGCCTATAAAGAGTCTATCTTAGTCTGCTATGTAAGCTGACTCGTCCCAGACCCGACTTTACCAATACGGAGCCTGCCGCCAAGATTGGCCCGTTTCCCCAATGGGGAGACCCAAGGAAGATCGTTGCCATGGATCCTTGGGGTCATCTAGCCCCGTGGCTATTCAAGGACATCATTGAGAAGCAGAATGGTGAGGGACAGCCACCCCGGTCACTTCCGGCGAACCATTCAACTAAACTGCTTGATAGTCGACATTCGCCCAACGATTGCCATCACAAAGGCACACATGAAGGTGAGAGGCCTCGTGCAACAAAGTCTGCCTTCATTATTAACATTTGTTAGCTTCCTGAGCTAGAAGAAAGTGTAAAAAACGGCCGACTGTAAGTGAAGCGGCCTATCATAAATTTGTTCGGACAACTGACCCGAATCCAGAATTCCCGATGGCAAAGTCTGCCTCAACAACCTCGGAGAGCTTGCTGTGACCAAATTCGCTGTTGAACCAGTGTGTAGACATCCCGCCACTTCAAACTCAAAATTAAACTGACAGCACTCTACCAGGTCTGGTACCTCCCTGGTGTGGCTGAGAGATTTGGAATTGGTATATCGACCCCCTGCATCTTTGAATCAAATATTGACCGTGGACAGACGAGGGCGCTTTGAGGCGATCTCTCTTCGAACACACCGGTGGCAGCTACCCCGAAGTTGGCAACCCACCTTTCCCAACCGTGATGCGAGTCCTTGTACTAACGGGTGGTAACAGCTCATTACGCGTAACGACATCAAGGTGTTTTTGCCCCCGATTGGTGAGTCCACCATAGCCATCCGGTGCCTTGGGCTTCTAGAACATGGAGATGGACTGATCCGTGCAATGATTTAGGGGGGCTTACTGTTTACTGCTTCGGCGACCCGGCCAAGATGTCTGACGAGTCGGTGCGGCTGGCGCTGCGCATCCACGACGAGGTCTGTGAGCTGTCTGCCGGATCTAATACAATTGCTCACAGTTGAACAGTGCAATGGTAGCGATGTTTTTGGTTCTGACATCTGCACCTGCCGTCCGTATCTCATCTTCGGCATTGAAGAGGCAGTCAAGGAGGCCCAGAACGGTGGCAGTGGCGTTGTCATTTATTTCCGAAAGGAGGGCAGAGCTCTCGGTGAGGTCACCAAGGTGAGCAGTGCTTTGACCAAGTTCTACAAGCGTGCGTCGCTAACCCGTTCGTAGTACCGTACGTGTTTCCCTGATCGTCGCGTGTTGCCCGTTTGGTGCGGAGAATACAGGGAGCGTCGAGATTCAGATTATCGTGACAGCTCTGCTAACTGACCTTGCAGTTGTGTACAATGCTCGCAAGCGGGGTGAAGACCGAGCATCCGATTACTTCAAGAGAACAGAAAACATTGCGGGGGTGAAGGACATGCGGTTCCAGGCGCTGATGCCTGATATCCTCCACTGGCTTGGCATTCGCAAGATTGACAGAATGCTCAGCATGAGCAAGTGAGTTCTTGGCCTTGACCCGTAAAGCTAACAGTGCTGACGAGCATTCCACCAGCATGAAACACGATGCCATCGTAGGACAAGGGTAATTCAGCTGTCTATTGCCAGGTATTAGATCGAGCTAATGAGAGCCAGAATTCCCATACATGAGCGCGTCGAGCTGCCCGAAGATTTGATCCCGGCGGACTCCCGGGTCGAGATCGATGCAAAAATCACTGCAGGTATGCGGATATGCGGAAACCTTGACCCTATCCCGAGATGCTGATTCAGTGTTTGCAGGCTACTTCACTGCTGGCAAGCGCATGACCGAAGAAGAATTGAGAGCTGTACAAGGCAGAATGTGGGAAGAGTAAGTACACCATACTCCCTTTTGTTTTCGTTCCGGTCCGGTGGGTGCAAAAGATGACTGACGATGATGTACTTGCAGTATTGACCACTAGAAATTGCCGGACGAGCCCCGGGGTGACAATGCTTCTTGCAACTGGCAATGGAAACGTCACCCTCCAAGTAATACACTTGCGTCATTGTCTATCACCGGATAAGTGGGCCGACGAAGGAGAAGGGTGTGGTCCGCAGACGGCATGCATTCGCCCTTGGTCGTTTTGATGGAACGAGGCAAGAGAAGAACTTTGGAACGCAAGTTCGCTGGGCAAGACAGAAACGCTGCAGCCCCGAGGCATGCCGGCAAGCAGATGATGCAGCATAGAATGAAACTGACCAAGGAGAAGCCGATGGGAGCGAGTGAGATGCTTCATTCGGGCCTCACTCTAGCAATATGTATATGCAATATGGGATACGGGAAGACCAATTAGACGCATCGCCGCGGGATTACAGCCAACGTCCAAAACAAAATATGTGAATGATGATGGATGGGTGACTGGGGTCGTACCATTCGGTTGCGAAGAAACCAGACCGGGCTAGACCCAACCTCGTGTGTAGGCTGACCGGGGTGGGCGTCGCGATGCAGATTCCCATGCGGATAAACTCTGACACACCGCAGCACCTATGTCGTTAGCCAATGCCATCGCTCTCTCCCTTGACCGGTCCAGCAGTGCCACGGCGGGCGGGTTGGACTCGAATTGCACGGGAATGGGCGGGGACTGACGGGAAGTGAACGAAGAAGTGGTTGGCATCCCCACAATAGCTGCATGCGTGACGCCGGCCATGCATTGGCTTTGCGTATAACTGCCCAAACAGAAGCTCACCGGCCCATACACGACCAGACACATAGTAGTTGGGAGCCGGGTTTCTCATCAGGCACCGGCCATGTGGCCCAATGAGGGTAAATTGAGCTTGTCAGCGGAAAACGGTCGGCCTAGCTCGGCCCCCCCCCTCAGGAACCGACGTTCCCGTCGAGGATCCGGACTGGACTCGATCGATGGCTTGTTGATAATGCACACGATGCCCGCCGGCTGAAAGAGGAGGGGCTTGCAAAAGATAGCACCATGACTTCTTATCATCCCGCACCAGCAGCCATTGCAGTTTTGCAACGACGGCTGCAGCATCAAGACTGGCAAATCGTGTAGCCAACCGCCACGCACACTTGAGCAAAGACCGATAGCAAGACAGACATATTACCGATATTAACATCATGGCTGCCGTTCCCAGGGACTTGCGAGATGCGAATGATGTGCGCCGAAGAGAATCATCACCGCGCCCCGATCGTCAACGCCGGCCAAGGCTACTGAGAGCCAGCGCGACGGAGCCAACCATCACGACAACTTCCAATGCCAGTCGCGGCGATATATCAAGTCCACAATCATCCCAAAGAGCGACCGAACTGCTCAATCGGGTGGCAATTTACTCGGGCCATCCCCCCGAGTACTCGCCTACTTCGGACGTAGTGCCACCGATGACCTCACTTAGCACCGAAGACATGACTGTTCCGACAGCAAGCCGTGTACAGGGTCATCGGGAACACCATCCTTGTTCGTCAACTTCCGCCGCTTCTCCCGACGTGCACCGGGCAATTTGCTGATGACTATTGGACAGACTCGAACGGCTATTTCAGCTTTCCCAACTTTGACGCGTGGGATGGAGAGCAGCGGAGTGACGAAAAAGATGACGTCTGAGTTGGATCGGGCCACGGGGTGAGGATACGAAACGCATCCCGTGTGCCGACGATGAGTGAGGCGCGCCCGAAGGGGTGAAAAGCAATACATTACACCAGCAACAACGGACCACCTTATCCGACGACTCGTTATGAAGTCAAATACGTATTACTGAGACGTTGTGTTGCCAGCATGGTCCAGAGAGCTAGGCGATGAGGTGGCCAGTCGGCGGTCGAGTGAGCGCTAATAGCATCGACCAAGAAAGGCTCGGTATCGAGACGGGATCGGCCGGTAACACAGGACGGAGTAGCTACTCATGGCACTGTCTGAAGTCGGCCAAGATAATGAGGTTGACAGCCTGGAGTTGGTATGGCGGGACGAGATGGATCGGTCAAATGCACACCGCCACAAGGTGGGTAAATGTTTCGATTTCGATGGCTAAGGAAACTAAAGGGGGAATGTCTCGACAGGCGTCCGGTTTTGAAGAATTTGTTTCGTAAGGTGATGGTCGGTGAGGGATACCCGTATATCAAGCTAAATCAAAGCCACGGCATATATAACTTATTGAACGGCATCGAATGACTCGGCAGTAATCAAACGCACGGTGTTGCAGTAAGAAATCGTCGTGGTGAATAATTGTCTTGCAGGAATTTGGTTAGATGGTTAGGTGGGTAGGTAGGTAGGTAGTGAGACAGGGTGTGCCAGCGTGCGCGAGTACGACATCCGACTGGGAACAGGGCTCACTAGGCTCCACTACTTAGTTGGATACATCAGCCACATTAGGGGCGTCGAAATGCATTTAACGTAGCCAATAACCGACAATCCCTTACCCAAAGTTGAGATCTCGACCAAGTGGGGTGGGTAGTTGGGGCTCGCTCCTGTGTCCTACGGGTGAGAAAGCTGGTGCATCACGTGATATACTGTGCTGAGCAGGAATTGAGCGCCTTATTATTCACTGACTGTAGTGGGGAAGGGGCTGGCACAGTCCTCAAGACTATTCGCACGGTTAGTATCTCTCAAGGGCGCATTACATAATTCGACGGGGCACACTCGCTAAGAATTTCGAGCCACACAACACTGCGACTTGAATTTTATCCAGCCGGAAACAACCACCCCTCCAAATCTTTCAACTACTCAACGTTCATCCGCCAGACAATTAGCAGCCGCCCAAAATGGCTGTTGGAAAGTAAGCAATCCGGAGTTCTAGATCGAACTTGCGATAAAGTGTTTTGCGCGCGCGCAGGCTCGCCATGTTCAGTCGCTGACAAGTGGTTCTCCAACTGCAGGAACAAGAGATTGTCCAAGGGCAAGAAGGGTCTCAAGAAGAAGACCGTGGACCCCTTCACCCGTAAGGACTGGTACCAGATCAAGGTAAGAATCTTTCTCGCGAACCTGCAGGTTCCATGTGCACTGGTTTGAAGGTTGCTGACAAGGTTCCAGGCGCCTGCCCCCTTCAACGTTCGCGAGTGAGTCTCCCACCGCCAGTCCGAAGAAAAAATCCGATACACATACGCCAATGAGAGCCGAGTGCGAGGGAAGCAATGGTCATGGGTATCAGAGTTGCTGACAAAGTGCGTCTAGTGTCGGCAAGACTCTGGTCAACAGAACCACTGGTCTCAAGAACGCCAACGATGCCCTGAAGGGCCGCATCCTGGAGGTCTCTCTGGCGGATCTCCAGAAGGACGAGGATCACGCTTTCCGCAAGGTTAAGCTTCGCGTTGACGAGGTCCAGGGCAAGAACTGCCTGACCAACTTCCACGGCCTCGACTTCACCTCCGACAAGCTCCGCTCGCTCGTCCGGAAGTGGCAGACTCTCATCGAGGCCAACGTCACCGTCAAGACCACGGATGACTACCTCCTTCGCCTCTTCGCCATTGCTTTCACCAAGCGTCGCCCCAACCAGATCAAGAAGACGACATACGCCGCCTCTTCGCAAATCCGTGCCATTCGCCGCAAGATGACTGAGATCATCCAGCGCGAGGCTTCCACCTGCACCCTTACCCAGCTGACCTCCAAGCTCATCCCTGAGGTCATTGGCCGTGAGATTGAGAAGTCCACCCAGGGCATCTACCCCCTGCAGAATGTATGTTTCGCTTGCCTCCGCTCCTGCGACGTTCAAACATGTCGAGTTAACAATTTTGTCCCAGGTCCACATCCGCAAGGTCAAGCTCCTCAAGCAGCCCAAGTTCGACCTCGGCGCCCTAATGGGTCTCCACGGCGAGTCTGGCACCGACGACCAGGGTCAGAAGGTCGAGCGGGAGTTCAAGGAGCGCGTCCTGGAGGAGGTTTAAGGAATCAGGCCCTTACATGATGGATGCTTCGGCAGAAGGGGACTCTGGCTCTACCGGCCGGAAAACAAAATCGGCATTGTTTTAGGTCGTTGCACATGGCGTAGCATGAAGGCGGCTGCGGGTCTAGGTTACCTCAAAATGGTAAATGGTCAATTCTTCAATACACCGTGCCGGGTGTGTGCGCAGCCTCGCTTCCGAATCATGATGGCAAGACTTTGGGTTTCGGGATCCGATTGGATGGAATTAAAAAAAAAGGCGTCATATGCGGAATGGTCGAGTTCGTTTTGGTATTTGGTTGCGGTCCGCCGTCGACCAGAGGGCGGTTCTTGCAGTAACAATGCAATTGGGTTCCCGAAACTGGAAGAGCTCGTCCGCCCAGTGACTAGGTATAAAACGCCATACAACCAACCCCCTTAAACCACATCAAGCGTGTATAATGCTGCCGAATGTACCTTTTGCGAACACCCGTCTCCCCTGCAATCCCTTGAATTGTTCTATTTGAGGTTCTACACTCCCAATTAATCCATTCTTCCATCTCCTGGTCCGAAGATGTTGGGACGTCCTACGGCTGAAAGTCCTTGGCTTATGTCCATCTTCTGTATTGCCGACCTGCGCCTACCTAGACACCTATTACGAAGTCTGCATACGTCCTTTTTCTCTGAGCGGCAACTGCCAACAATGGGCCTAGCTCCTGCGCAGCGCATGCTATGGTTGTGCACATTCACTACTCTTGGTCCTTCAAGAACTCAACTACAGCTGCAAAGTAAAGTCAGCTGGCAGAAATGACGCCAGAGATACGGAATGCCTTACCTTCGCGAAACTCCTCCGGCTTCTCGGATATACACCAGTGTCCCGCATCAAGATCCGCCAGTCGGAATTTAGGAAAGAACTGCCCAATGATGGGCAAGACATCATCGGGAACATACTTGCTTTTGGTCCCGCGGACGAACAGGGCCGGCTTCTCGAATCGGACCTTTGTCGGATCCTTGAAAGGGAAGTCGCCCATGTGGTTCAAAGATCGACTGATGATATCCAACGGAACGCGGAACTTTTGCTGCGGCTTACTAGGGTCTGGTCTGTAGAGATTTCCAAGAAGAAACTGGCGGATAGGAAGTGACTAGATAACGGGTCAAAGTCAGCTGGACGAGTTGCAGCCGGATGGTTTGGACATCCTCACATTCTCATACTCCTGGAGGATCTGATCCGCCTCAGCTTGCCTGGTGATATCGGAAGCTTCAATCTTCTTCAGGGCTTGGATGTATTTACTGAAGGAGCTCTCCAGCACGGCATCAACCGGCGCGTTATCAACCGCCACAATGTTTTGCACAAGCTCGGGAGATTTCAAAGCAAGAGTCATGGCGGCTTTGGCTCCCCTTCAGACACCCATTCCTATTAGTGTCCGACTCAACAAAGCCCTGTGGAACATGATGAGTACACTCACATTGAGTGCCCGATAAGAGTAGGTTGCTCCAGGCTGTGCTGATCTATGAAACCAGCAACGTCCTCGGCCATGTGAGAATAATCATGTTGTACATCATGAGGCGATTCACCATGGTTTCGAAGGTCCTGAGCTCTGTGTTAGCTACTAATCTCAACATGGTACCTAGATCAGTAAACTTACCAATGCATACACCGGTCGACCCAAGTCCCGGGCAAGAACTCTATGAAGCAATAAGCAACCACCTCGCAAGGAAAGAGGCATTGCATTTTTCTTACTTGCTAATGGTTCTATTGTTTTTCTTCGATCCAAAAAGCCCATGAAGAAAGATAATGGGACTTGTAGAAAGCCCGGATCCAAGCTTGCTGGGCTCATGGAGGTCGTAGGATAGGCTCAGGCTTTTGTGGCTGTACATACGCTGAGTGACACCGGAAGACCTGAAGGTGCTTGCGAGGATGGAAGCAGGCCGTCGGAAGAGTGTCATTGTGAGCGAAATAAATACGTTTACTAAGGTGAGAGCATCGTTGACTGAACACTAACTCCTCCTTTATTTGGTTATAAATTGCAGCTTCTGTTGCGATGTATTCATCGCTGGACCGTTCGGCGTTATCGGGCTTGTCCCTGATAACGGAGCGTGGATTCTCCGACCGGCGGGTCTACTGTACATTGTAAAAGTGTACGAAACAGCGCATTTATTGATGAAGATAATCGCCCTATACCCCCCCATAAGCGGTCTAGTGCTGTTCAGTCAGCAAATGTAATATCACAGTACGTAAAACTTAACACACAGCAACTCTGACCTGTGCCGTATCTTAATGTCTCAATGCTGTATAGAATATCTAACAACGTAAAACCTGTATAGTTATATAGGTAAATATGATTGGCTGTAGGGGCTAAGGTGGGCTAAGTAACTGAATTAAAAGTTACTACTCGTAAAGTATTAGCTATAGTTTTTAAATAGATTTTAATACCAAAATTAGAAAGCTTTAATGGTGTAAGGATATCGCCGATAGGTCGGTAATAGGCAGTGTACTAAGGAAAAATACAAAATACATTATAAACATAAGTTATATATATTTATATTAATACTTTATTATAAAATATATAGTTTTAAGGTAATAAGTATTAATAAGTAAATATATATTTAATTATAGTATAATTTTAAAAGTATAATACTAATATATTTTAAGGTATATTATAAGCAGAGCTTTCTAGATTACTATAAACTCTACTATAACTATGAACTATAACTATAAACTATAACTATAAAACTATAACTATAAAACTATAACTATAACTATAATTATAACTACAGTAGTTATAGTTAAGTTAGAATTTTTTAAACTTTATATAGTTATAGTTATAAATTTTATAGTAAACTATAGTCTTTTTAATAGCAGTTTCTATAAGATATACTATATATAGTAAGATATAGGTCTAGTAAAATATATCTATAATATTTAACTTTTAATATTTTATATTTAAACTTTATAATTCCTTAAATATTTTAAAAAGCTATTACTATCTATAGTAATAGTTTAATTTAAATCAATATAGTTGATATATATATCTATATATTACATTACTACTATATATTTTAATCTATACCAATAGTTTAATCTAAGTATATATGGTTAATATATATAAATATTTTACTTTACTACTATATATTTAAATCTCTAATACTTACACTTTTAATTTTATTACTATAAAATATATCTAATTAAATTAAGGTATTAAGAAAAAATGTAAGATATAATATAAATACAAATATAATATAAATATAATATAAATATAATATAAAATATAAATATAAAATATAAGTATAAA